>JARHVA010003915.1:862500-965000 GCA_037957365.1 Torreya grandis
TTATATGTAAACATTATCATAAGAAATTATTTAAGACACTTAATGTAAAATACTTTAGTCTAAGTACAAAACCTAATTTGGCAATGATCCATATACCTTCAAATTGATCATATAGGGATTTATTGGTTTTTCAAACTTCATGGTTTTCTCCAAAGGATGGAATCACCGCTATTTATAGGGTGGTAGTTATTAAATCACCCTAACCATTATGTAACCACTTCTCCATAGACTAGTGAAGATAATCACTGGCATTTGTAGGTGGAGTTTACATAACCACCCTAGCAATTTGTTAACAACCCATCTAAAAACTATAATAGTTTCATCACCTTTGACAATGTGGGGAAGGAGAATAATTTAAAATGATTCTTCTCCTCGTGGCAGTTTTTTTCAACTTCTTGTCAAGTTATATGGTTGAGAGAACTGATAAAGGAGTCTTGGCAAAGGAAAAAACACCTCAGGAAGGTAGTGAGTTGTTTGGAAATTGGATTCACATTGATAATTTTGAGTTTGACTCTTGGTTTTAGTTTACTCATTATTGTTAGATGCTATAGTTGGTTCAGGTGTATGGGATTTTTGAGAAGAGTATTATGAGTGTTGATATTTACTTGTATATTAGTTTGGATATAATTTTATTGTGTATTTTGTATATATAGGCTATTGGTAGTATTTTGTATATAGTTTTCAAAACATAGTGTAAAGAGAAGTGTGTTTGCTTACCTACTAGAGTTTTTCCAACATTAGGCTTCTATAGGACAATCCCTATGTCTTGTATTTTTATCATATCTCAATCTTTGTTTATTTTATGTAGGATACTCATTTATTCCCAAGAATGTATTAAATTAAGTTTCCATATCACAGTATTGGAATTAATTTTGTAGCAATCTAAGTTCATATTATCTTTGTTGTTGAAGCTGAGTGGAATCTCCACCTACATTATGGATCAACTGCTTCTATTTTTGGTGGTACTTATGTCTTTTCTTACTTTTGTTCTATTGATTGTTGATTTGATGGCTATTGTTATATTATAGGTATGGTTCATAGTGGTGGAATAGAGTGATTCGACTCATTTTTCCTTAGATAAATCTCAAAATGCTTAATGAAAACAACTATAATATATGGAAAATACATGTTAAAGATAAATTTATGGCCTGCAAGTTGTGGAATATTGTCATTGGGACTAAAAATCTCCTTCTAGATGATATGTGACCCCTGAGCTTACCAAGGCATTTCAATAGAAATTGTAGTAAGCTATGTCCATTGTCTTGTGGAGTGTTAAGGATGAATTATTTCTCCACATTGGTAATCAGGAATCTTCTATCAATGCTTGAAAGTTCCTTGAATCCATGCATGAGGGAACTCGTATCTCAAAGATTATTAAGTTAGTCCTTGAATTTCTAACTACACCTATGAAAGGTGATGATAAAGTTGTGATTTTTATTGCTAAAATTAAAAACATTAAAGCTCAGTTAGATGGATGTAATTTTAATTTAATTCAAGATTAATTTATTTATTTTATCACTCAATTAAATATTCATGAAAAGTTTAGAAATTTTATTTCAATTTTGAATTATATGTATCCAACTAAGAAAGATATCCTTGACCTTACCACCTTGTCTACTCTCCTAATTCAAGAAGAGCAAGTTATGACCAATTTTGATTCTAAAAAGAATGTAATTTATGACCAGTTATGTATTTTTGATCTTTATATGCTAGAAAATGAATATGAAAGGTTGTTGTTACTTTCCATAGAATACCTCACCCCTGATTGTTAGTTTGAACTAGAGGAAGATGTTATTTTACAAAGGATGGAGAGGGAAATGTGAAGAGAAGTGAAAGAATATTGGCTAGTTGGGATAAAAGGGAAGATACTTGGAAAGGCCAACTGGTATTCTAGAGAAGATGTGGGGAAGAATTTTTCTCACTTATAAAAGTACTAAAGATTTTAGGGACTTAAAATCCTAAATTTGGGGAGGTATGATCCAAAATGGATCTTGTTTATACTTAGTCCTTTGTGTAAATTAAATTAACTATGCCCAATTATATGTAAACATTATCATAAGAAATTATGTAAGACACTTAATGTAAAATACTTTAGTCTAAGTACAAAACCTAATTTGGCAATGATCCATATACCTTCAAATTGATCATATAGGGATTTATTGGTTTTTCAAACTTCATGGTTTTCTCCAAAGGATGGAATCACCCCTATTTATAGGGTGGTAGTTATTAAATCAACCTAACCATTATGTAACCACTTCTCCATAGACTAGTGAAGATAATCACTGACATTTGTAGGTGGAGTTTACATAACCACCCTAGCAATTTGTTAACAACCCATCTAAAAACTATAATAGTTTCATCACCTTTGACAATGTGGGGAAGGAGAATAATTTAAAATGATTCTTCTCCTCATGGCAATTTTTTTCAACTTCTTGTCAAGTTATATGGTTGAGAGAACCGATAAAGGAGTCTTGGCAAAGGAAAAAACACCTCAGGAAGGTAGTGAGTTGTTTGGAAATTGGATTCACATTGATAATTTTGAGTTTGAGTCTTGGTTTTAGTTTACTCATTATTGTTAGATGCTATAGTTGGTTCAGGTGTATGGGATTTTTGAGAAGAGTATTATGAGTGTTGATATTTACTTGTATATTAGTTTGGATATAATTTTATTATGTATTTTGTATATATAGGCCATTGGTAGTATTTTGTATATAGTTTTCAAAACATAGTGTAAAGAGAAGTGTGTTTGCTTACCTACTAGAGTTTTTCCAATGTTAGGCTTCTGTAGGACAATCCCTATGTCTTGTATTTTTATCATATCTCAATCTTTGTTTATTTTATGTAGGATACTCATTTATTCCCAAGAATGTATTAAATTAAGTTTCCATATCACAGTATTGGAATTAATTTTGTAGCACTCTAAGTTCATATTATCTTTGTTGTTGAAGCTGAGTGGAATCTCCACCTACATTATGGATCAACTGCTTTTATTTTTGGTGGTACTTATGTCTTTGCTTACTTTTGTTCTATTGATTGTTGATTTGATGGCTATTGTTATATTATAGGTATGGTTCATAGTGGCGGGATAGATTGAAAAATTATAGATTTTTGTTGTATAAATTCCACTTGCACATACAACTGATGAAAAGTGGTAAAGAAGTCAATGGTGACTTTGAAATCTCATGAACTCTGATTTAGATCCTATCATGGATCTTGGTGACTAGTGTGTTACCCCAAGTACTACATGATGTATGAGGGTACTCAGGGATGTGAAAGGATGAGTTGTTGAACTTATACCCACCATGCATTGAATATATTGATTTTTTCATAATATTGATCTATTTTAGTCTAAGAAAATTTGGAAAATCTAGTTGTAGGCCATAAATCCACTTTCACTTTAACTGGGCCATCTCAAGACTTCCACTACATAAAGAAAAAGAGTGATACTAATAGCTTGTATTAGATTACCTATGATGTTACACTAATGACCTTATCACTTTTGGTTATGAGATCAAAGATCAAAAAATCTAGCTAATTAGAATCCTCACATAGCCAGATCATTTGATATACAAAAACTATGACCCCTTTTGTATCCTATCTCACACTTTTGGTGGTCTAACAGAAGTGATTTATGATGAATTAAGAGATAATTCACACCAAAATATCATACATAGAGTCAAAAAGTAACCCTTAGATGGTGTACTATATTTATCCTTAGAATTACCATGTACTAGAAGCTATGTTTCTTGCACGATGGTAACTAAATTGATTAATATCATGACATCCTAAGAGAGATGGGTCACAAATTCATTTTATTATTATAGAATTTTAATCATGACTTCATCAAATTTATTAAATTTAGGGAGATTTATGAGTCATTTTACATTATATCCTTGTAGGCAATGTTGGAGAGCTAGGGCTCATGTTTATGCTGCTTCTAGTTAATCTGTAATAAACAAAATGGATTCTATTATGTTGATGAAGTCAAATGGGTCTAGATAATGGTATTTTATTTGTTTGAGTGTAATTCCAATCCCAATTTATTCTTTCTATGCATCTTTGAGGGGAATCAAAAGTTGTGAGTAATTCATGGTTATTTTTGTAGTTGCATTCAAATAATTTCTTCAGTTGATCTAGTGCTAGACAATAATCTATGTACAATTGATGATTTTGGCATAAATAATAAAGGGATATTATTTTAAATAGTGTGTAATGTCATTATGTTATTCATTCCTATATATATATATATATATTCCCACTTGAATCCATCTAACATGTCACTTTGAATGTGCTGAGTTAGTTATGGGCTAATTAACTTGATAAATTAATTATAATTGGTTGTTGATGATTTGACATTAGAGATTAAATGATCAAATAATTGGTTCAACTAATGGAATTTTTAGATGTGATGTACTATATTTTTTTTCATCCACTTTATTTTATTGAACATCTCTTGATTTTGATACACAATCCATTTTTGGGAAAGATGCAATATTTCAAGTGGGTTATCATTAAAATATTTTTGAATGATCATGGATTTTACTTCCTCCATAGTATTTTTGTTAGTGATTCATTCCCAAAAATAATTTATGACTCCCACATTGAATTTATATGCCATTAGTCCTTTTGTGTTGGTTGTTTTCTATGTCACAATTTGTAATTTTGATTTTTCTTAGTTCCAATGTCTTGTAATATACAAATCGCACTATACAGAAACACACAAAACTAAACCCAAAACAATAAAATAATACATTGAATAAAAATAATAAAATGCATGGTGATACTCAACAACTCTCATTTTTTTCAAGATCTAAAGCTTAAGCCGATAGCCATTTACATGGCTTAGTAGAATGGTTCCCTGAAGATATTTTAAGACAATTATTCCTCACTATGAGATGTCATGAATTATGTAAGGTCCATTCTATTGAAGTTGAAACTTATTTATAAATTATATAAATTTGTTATCATATAGTAATACTGCTAGTTCTGTAAAAATATTCTTCAGATTGTAGATTGTGATCATGCCATGTTTTTTAAATTTACTTGATGACTTTCTATGTACATCATGATCTTTACCTATTTTATTACATAATGTTAAATCCATCAGTCATGCCTATAGAGATTCCTTATATCCTAGTCACATGATCATAACAATTCATAGACTAAGACCATGTACTCCATTAGCATGATTGCTTCTAATCCGTATACTAGCTGAAACAAAGTGAAACCCATCACACACTTTTAGTTTTTCCTATACACCCATTGGATCATATTAATTCTATCCTCAATATACCCCTTTTTAAATTACGTATCTTTATGAGCATATTTATAATGACTTTGTTTGATGCCTTAGCCTACCCATGTACTTGTGGATGATATGTTGTGTTTTTGTGGTGTGATATCATAAACTCGTCCATTAAAGTCTTAATGGTGTTTTTTATGAAATGCATTCCTATGTCACTAATCAAATTCAAAGGGCATCCAAATTTGGTTATAATATTCTCATACAAAAATTTGGTTGCATCATTAACACTACAATGTAGTTTCATAGCAACTTTAACCCATTTAATGAACTAGTCTAGCACAATAATTATGTATCCTACATGTCTACATTTACTGGGAAGATTGGTTGGTCATACAAAGTCAATTCCCCATTGTTTAAATCCTTGATTAGCGAACATAATATTTAATGGCATTTCATCTCTTTGATTAGGCCTTCCCATCCCTTGGTAATTGTCATAGTGTTTTGCTACTCAGTTTGCATCTTGAAACATATTGGGCCACCACAAGTAAATATGTTTGTTGTAGTGGATTCTCCTAGGAAATGTCCACCTATGATTCAATGATGTGCCTCTTGAAGAATTTATGGTCTCTCATGCTCCAAAGCCACTCTATGAAATACATCATCTTTTTTCATTTTGTATAGAAAGCCATTAATGAAGTTTAATGGAATGGATCTTGTGATCATCTAATTTTTTCCTTTTCCACATAATACACAGGAAAAAAACTTTATTCAAAGAAATTAGTTGTCTTCTATTTTCTCAAGAATAAATATGTGGAACAAATGGGCATTTGATGATTCATCTTAGAGTTCTTCAGGTTCTTATCCATTACTATTCAGCTTAAGTGGTTTGGTCCCACATTTTCTCTCCTAGGATTCACATTGATTTTTAACTAAAATTATTTAAACAACATCAACTAATGAGATATCCTTCCTCCTAACATAACCTTATTTACTAGGTATTGCAAAGCTTGGTGATCATTAAAAAATTATAATTATGTTACTAGAAGGTAGTGTCTAAACTTATGGAGGGGAAACACCATTACAAATTTTATCATTATGTAGTTATATAATTTTTCTCTAAAACTAAGAGTTTGTGACTTGTAAAGTGAATGGGATGGTCCAATCCTATGTTTGTTGGTTGTGTGAGAACAACTCATATCATAGTTGTTGAATCAATTACATAAACATGAAATGGTTTTCTCCATTTGACAAAGAAAAAAATGGGATTTGTTACCATCCTTTTCTTTAGATCCATTTACATTGATTGGCACTCATTAATCCATACAAACCTATTATATTTGCATGTTATATTTTCCATGGGGGAAGATATAATTACATAGAATTTTAAGAATTTTATACATGCCCTAATAATGATCACATCTAGGTAGAGCCTTTAGGAGGTGGCATGCCTACAAAAATAATAATTCTATCTTGGTCTACAAAAATCCCATCACTGCATACTATATGCCCTAAAAAGACACCAAAAGGTGTATAGAATAAGCACTTATTCAATTTAGATTAATACATAGAGTTTGAAACCATTCTAGCATCAGTCATATCTTAGATATATAATCCTTAAATAAATAAATAATATCCCAATCATCTAAATAAACTTACAAAAAATCATGGATGAATTCTTTAAATTAAAAATGTAGTGACCACAGCCATGGAGAACATAATACGAGAATTTTTCAAACCAAATGACATTACCTTGTATGAAAAATATCCCCATATATTGTAAATGTGGTTTTATCTTGATCTCTTGATATGATTGGTATATGATTACGCCCACTAAACCCATATATAAAATAATACACTTAATGTCCAATGATTGGATCTTAGACTTCATCTATGAATGGAATGGGGAATAAATAATTAATACATGCATGATTTATTGCATGGTAATCCACACATACTCTAATTTCTCTAAAAGTATTAGGTTACACCACCATTAAGCTAACCAAGTCCACTTTTTACACCAGATAGATAATGCTTGTTTCTTGTATCTAACCTAGTTCAACCTTTACCTTCAACTTCAAGTAGGGATTTAACCTATATGGGTAATTTTCATAGGTCATGTGTACTCCATAATATATATGTGCATATACATGAGGGAAGGTTATATCCATTTTAATTCTACAAATATTTTTGAAAATACATCTTGGTAATCTCATAAGAGTTTTAATACCAATAAACTCTCATTTTGCTTATAATAATCACCTAAAGTCACAAGTTTTATCATAGAATATGTCCTAATATTCCCTACATATTTATTTAAAGGATCCTAGTATATATTTTATAATCCATTAGAATAAAATATCAAAGTATTATTTTTCCCTCTTGATCCTAGATATTATGATTTCGTAGTTGTTGATCTTCATTTTGGTTTACAACTTTGGATCTAGGGTCCTCCCTTCTCCCTCTAGTTCAAATAATCCCTTCACATCCATTTCCTCATCATTTTTAGTGGACTTAATTCTGTCCTCCTTATCGATGATTTTATTGTAAATTTTAATCAAAAATGTTATCTCTATTTATTTCCCCATAACTTTTTAGAGTCATTTTTAATTCCTCAACCACTTCCTCTTGTGAAGTGAAGTCTTATGTAATACTGAGATTCTTTGCTTGGCCATGGCATAAGAAGATATTTAGTTTCTATATAAATTGATGTACCAAAGGATTATCATCTTTAAATACAAATGTTTGAATAAAGTCTTGTTGGACCTATGGCCAATTATTAGTCTTCGTTATGTGCTCTTGATGCATGTTCCATGATATTAGGAGCTCTTTCAGAGTATACCTAAAGATATGTGCCTAATATTTGGGTTATATACCCTATACAGAACATACATATATATAATTATGAATGTGAACTTTTAGACATTACCATGCTTATAAAAATGACCATAGTTCCCTGATGGTAGGTGTTACTTGGAATCAATATCACAAAAAATTGTAAGGCTATTCTATTATAACTGGTTTGTCTTATGGACTGACCACCAAGTCATAATAGTTCCTTTTAGTATATAGTTTAGTGTACTCACCCTTTTTTATATATTAGGCACATGATGCTCTAGTATAAAGATGAAGTAATCCAAATTTTTAGTTGAAAAGTATCGAGGCAGTTGGCATTCTATGGAAAAAATCATGCACATTGGATGCACCTTATGATCGCCTCTTACCTAGTTCAACATGTGGGTATTTTAATCACCATTGATTGATTATGCAATTTACCATCACAAAATACCTTGTTTTATTTGGATTTGTATAGTCCATGTCTATCACACCTACTTTGTATAATAAATCTACTTCAGACCTTGTTGGTGATCATAAATACTGTGACTTACATTCTTATATTTAGAACCACAAAACTTACGCCTTTGTTATCACAAGTCTAGAATAAATATATTTATTTGGTTATATCTACTAATGAGGATCCATTTTTGATGGAAAAAGTGATACTTAGTATCTTGCACTATGTTATGATTAGATTCTATGCCCACTTTGAACCAACTATTATCTTCATAGGAAAATGGTGAATTTGGCTCTTTGGGTATGATGTGTGGCTTTATCTCAATTTTATCCATGGGTATAATTATAATTTTATCCCCTTGGGGTGATTACAGCTAATTTTTCACTATATTAATGGTTATCCAACCATCATAGTCTCCTTTGATAACAATCAACACAAGGTAGTGCATTTAATTAGTCTTCATGTCAATCAATTCAAAACATCACTACAAAATTAGGTGAAAAACTTTGATTTGCACATCCTTTAGTCAACCAAATATGTCATACCCTACCATATTTTGTGATAGTGTTACTAGATTACAACTAAGAGACATACATCTAATAGCTTCCTGGGTGGACCAAGGGATCATATTGATTGTGCTTCCAAAATCAAACATAAATTTTGGTACTTCATATATTGATAACTCAATACGTGGGATTAAATATCCCAAGACTTCTTAGTCTTCACATACCATACTACTTTATCAGTGCATTGTTGACCTCTTTATGTGCACTCCAATAGGTTGTGCATAAGATTTTTAATTTTTTGTGAAATCTCTTCATGTTTGAGATTACTTAGGAGTTTCATAAGGTTGGTAAAGGTAGTAAATACTCCCTCCTACCTCATGATGTTTACATTTTATCTATACATTTATGGGTCAATGGATGTGGTATCACCCTCAGACATAACCTGATGCTGAAAGTTAGATAGGACCTGAGATGATTAATACATCAAACATCTTTCCATCATAGGGTTAGGATATTTTTCCTATTTAACCTTTATAATTATCTGATTCTAAGACAATTTTAAGATAGGAAATCCATACTTTACATGATGATGTCAAGTAACTTCTTTTATAAATGTAGGATCCTTGGGGTGCAAATTTATCATGTTCACATTTCACACAAGCTTCTTTTTCCTCTATTTCTCTAATGTTGTATAATATTCAATGTGATGTTATCTTAACACTCTAATAAATGCAATACATATACCTTTGCAGATTAGTTTGGAAATTATGTATGAAGTGGTTATACTCCCCACACAAGTAGAAGATAATCGGTTGACACCCTTATCATTCATCTTGTCTATGATTTCATCCTTGATATCCACCTCAAAATCCTCCTCTATATCCCCTTGTATTTTTTCAAGGTCCCAACCTGACTATTTATGACCCTCATATACTCCTTGGATTTAAGGGGAACCCGAACCCTATTGTTGATGGCCATCATATCCCTTGTACATTCCTTATGAAGAAGATGGATCCCATCATGATTGTTGTTGTTATGGAGATGAAACATTCTAAATATATTTATACTAAGTATATGGGAAAGTACATCCAACTTAGTACTAAGGTGAATATGGTGATTGTAGTGTCCAACATGCAAGAGCTTGTGGTTGATGCTAAGGTGAGATTAATACCCATCAAAGAATAGTATGCATCATATATGTCATGTCTATATTTGAGACTTGAATACTTAGGTTTGTAGAGGGAACTCGATGTGATGATACTATGAAGACATTCTTAGTGACGTCTTCCTAAAATTCTTAAAGTGCTTAGTAATTATTATCATAATGATTATGCAACATGTAGAAGTTATAGTACAAATTTTGAGGTTGTTTAATGTACTATTGTAATAAATGAAATTTTGCAGTCATAAGACCTACTACATGACAAACATCATAGAATTATGTCTTTACTTTGGAGAAGTAATTTCTATGGTTCCCCTCTTTCCCATACTCTATACACCAAAGGCCTATCCTGGGCCTATTAATTCCACATAGCTCATCTATATTATGTAGCATAACATCTATCTTTACATTAGTTATCATAGTAGGTTATGGGATAAATATCCATAATAATCTATCTAATCTACATAGAGAATAACTTCCCAAGCATTTTCCTTGCTTTTGAACTATGTTTGAAAAATTCTAAACCTAATCCTAGGTCATAGGCTTTATACAAACCGTGTAACCTTATTTGTGTCCTGAAATAGAAAATCCACTCTATTAATTACATCAAAAAAATTGTGATCATAATCCGGGATTGATTCCCTTGATTTTTGTCATATTTATTTCAGCTCCTAGATTGTTTAACTCACACATTTATTTACTTTGAATTATCCTATCAAACATTTTTTTACATCCTTAAAATGTAGTTTAACAACATATATTTTGTAGATGAATTATAGAGCTCTTATCATTAAATATCCTATGAGCTCAGACATCTTTGTACCATATGTAGTTATATTTATAATTTACCATTTCATCCTAAAAGTTAGTAGATACTACTTGGGGTCAACAGATGAGTCATGTGGTTTCAACATGATAAAAACTGTTGGATTGAGAGACATGCCTCCTATGGTAACAATTGAAACTATTGGTGGTGGTGAACTAGACTTGGTAAATGTATTAATATTGGTTGTGACCTAAAATCCTACCTCAATCAGTTTCTTCCTATCTAACACTTTCTTGGTTTTTGCACTACACTTACCAAATTTATCTATAAAAGAATCAAACCACATACTATCTCTACTAGATTTTGTACTTTTTCTAATTTTTATTGATAAAATAGTCATAAGATATGTGTAACCTTTAATTGAATGATTAATGTCTACAACTTATGCTTCATTGGAACTTAAACCTACTTTCATCCTACAACTTAACATCACTTCTTCAAAAGACTATTCCCTTTCTTCTCCAAAATAATATCCTTCCTGGTAGCTATGATCTACCATTACCTTATAACCAATGTAATCATTCCTATTTTCTCTTTCCACTTCTTTCCATCTCTTCAGCATCTCTATCTATTTTTGCACTTTCATTTGTGCCTTCACTTTTCTCAATCCCTCTCATTTACTCAGCTTCATCTTCTCCAAATTATCTATCTCTCCCATGAGATCCCATTATTTCTCTATTTTATACATTATGTACTCTCCTTCTACTCATGGTTACATTAGGATTATTCTATTATTAATATTATCTATCTATTATAGGTCTCACTCTAATCCCAAATTTTCTTTTCATTTTGATTGTCTACATTCTCAATATTCTAGGTAAAAGTTCAACCTTCTTTCTTAATTATTAATTATTAAATTAATTATTATACATATCCCCCTACACCTAAAGTGACTACTCCATGTTGGTAGGAATAACACCATGTCCTTTTTTATAACCAACATTTTAATGAGATTAGATAGTCACTACAAAAACTTGCCTCTAATACCTCTCAAAAAGAGATCCTACACAACCTTGAATGTAATGTAACCATGTATAACAAATTTAGTGATGTATCTATTGATGTTAGTCTTTACCCAATGGTCTATTACATAAGTTCAATCAATATATAAATTTTGTAGGTTTTTAGTCTCTCCTCTGTCCAAACTATAAATTTTGTTTCACTCAGTGGAAAAATGTATTGTTTAAGTCTTGATTATGACGTATCTATTATTCCAATCAATTCACATAAAAATATTTCATATATTTCAATGTACATATGTTCATGAATAACTTCTTGCATGGTGCTTCCTATTAGTTTTGCTTCTTCTTCTAAAAAGTTGTGAATTATTTCATCAAGCCATCATTATAGGTCTCCCTATCTATGTATCCATCTCAACATGTTTTAAAATTCCACGCTCACCGCACCATTGTTAGAATAGGTTCTTGGAAAACCCATCATAACATGCTAATTTATGTTTTATGTGTGAAGTAAGAAACTAGACCAAAACATAGGCATAGTTAAAGAACATGCAAATTATTTATTTGTTTGAGGATTATGTAGTTATCCATAAAACATATACTAACATGTAAATTTTTCTCATTATTATTACTAAATGATTAAATAGACTTGAGAAAAATAGAGCATTCACTACACATAACAAGGATAAAGATGTTTAAGAAAACTGCTATCATATCTCTATATTAATCTCTATCATTTCATAACTCTTTTACATTACAATTGATCACTATATATAAATTTACAATACATTGTTACTTCACATTCCATCTTTTTGGTTCAATCTCAAATGAGTCTTTTAACATTCCATAGACTTTTAGAATAGATACATATGACAAAAACATACAAAATACAATATATTATATATGATGATATCCATTGCACACTTGTCCTACATTTACACTCTACAATTCTATTCTAATATCAACATAAACATGAGTTGCGAAGAGGACTTTAAAACAAATTTTAAATTTTCTTGCTAAAGAAAATAATTTAGTATCCAATATGAGAGGTTCTTCTCAACTCGATTAATAACATATTATTAGAGATGGAAATGGATAGATTATAACTTAAAGGGATACTAAGAATACAATATCTATCCATGTTGATCCACTTCACTCATATCTCTATGATTAATGAAATCAAGAGGGGTGTAGGAGCAAGAGTAGAAAATATTTCCTATACAATGTTCAATATTTTTCCATTGAATACTAAAACTGAGGCAAGGAAAAAATTATAAATGTCATGTTTTATAATGTCTTATTCATCAATAAGAGTGAGGAAATAATCATATACAAAATATGGTGGATATGTAAACCTATAATTTTTCCTATAATCTGGTATGAGACATTTAGCCATGTGATAAAGAATGAATATTAATTCTACTCAAGATCACCCGAATTAGGTATGAATTTAATATGTCATTTTTTAATGAATCAACCAAGGGTTTTTATGGAAAATGTATCTTTTCATACTTGAAAAAATTCATCTCCAATAGTATCCCAAAGCACTTTGTAAAACTCACATGGAAAACCATCACACCTAAGAGCTTTTTCATTGGCCATATTAGAGATATCCTCATATAAGTCTTTAAAGGTGAGAAACATATCATATGATACTATTTAAGATTGAGATAACTTATAAGGGACCACCAATAGACATTTTTATAGGGATTGTTATTCATTGAGTAGGCTTCTTGAGCTATTAAAACATATTGGTAAGGGTAGATGAGAGCCTAGTGTTAGGTTGTGGAGCTAAAAGCTTCACCAGGATGCAAACAAGAGGAGTTACGGAGGTTGCAGAGAGTTGCAAAGTAATTGACATCAGTCTGATCAACTGATGTTGGTTAGATAGCAGTGAAGAAGCAACTGACGTCGGTTACCAGTCGGCCGACATTAGTTAGAGAGGTGCCGACGTCGGCAGCCTGTGCGTGAACATGCAGTTTGCATGTTGATTCCAGAGAGTCTATATTTGGACTGTTAGTTTGCATGTTAAAGGCTAGTTATAGTCTTGAGTTGCGCATCTAATTATTGTAATTAAGATATTCTAATTATTGTAAGCATGAGATCTATATATAGACTCATGGGCTATATTGTAAACTAGTGCTAGAGAGTAAGAGAGCAAAATAAGCTCCTTCAGAGAGAGGAGAGCAATGGTGTGTTCCTCTTAGCACTATAGTACCAAGTGTGGGTGATGGTTTGGAGAATCAAAAGGGTTCTTCATATATGTATGATCTTGGTCAGCAGGTGTACATGGCTTCTTTAGGAGATCTACAATGGTGAGTAAGGTCTAGTGATTTGTAGGTAGCAGCAGAGAGCAGGAGATCTACTTGGAGTGCGGTTGTGTACTTGGTGTACTGGCAGCATTGTTTTTGATTGGTGGAGGTGAATATCAATTCTGTATTGGAGTTGATTATTGGGACCAAGAGAGAGAGAGGGAAGAAGGTCTTGAGGTGTGGTGAGCCTTTGAGGTGGAAGAAGAAGTGGCATCTTCTTTATTGTATTTTCTTGTGAGTGATTATTAATACAATTGTGTATTATCTCTCACATCATGTGTTGTTTCATATTTCTAGTTACTTATTGATTCTGGTTAAATTCCATGTTTAGTTGCTAATACAAGAGGTAATCATATATGCTCTTATTGGGGAGCAAGATCCTAATAAGTGGTATCAGAGCCTGGTTGTAGATTCAAGAGCTGATACCATCAAGTGGTATCATAGCTTTTGGTTGGGTTGACTAACAGGTGGTTTTAGATCTGGTAGTGTTTTTGATTACAGGTCACTCTTAGGGGTTTTAGATTGAGTGGGAGTATAGCAATGGTAGAAGAAAGTAAGCTACGAATGGAGAAATTGATTAGCACTAATGGTCTGATTGATGGAAAGAAAGAGTAGGTAAAAGGAGATTGTTGGTTGGTAGAAGATCAACATGTAGAAGCAGATGTTGCAGGTGATGTTGCATAGGTTGCTTTGGATAAAGTAGAATCTTTGTTTACATATTCTTTTGCCTCTTTCCATGCAGCCTGAAATAGAGCATCTTTTCATAGGTATGTCTTGGGAGACTTTGGAGAGATTTATTTAGGGGTTGGTGAGCCTTGTCAAATTATTGACGAAGGGGAAGTGAAGCTGAAATTGTAGACAAATAACATATAGGTGTTGAAGGAGGTCATGTAGGTACTAGTCTTGGAGATGGGTCTAATTTCTTCAAGAAAGTTGGGTGATGGGAGATGCATAGTAACTCTCACATCAGATGCACTTGAATTAGATGGTGGTAAGAAAGTAGGTATCCTTTATCTATCTACTTATATTATTGATTCACCTTTTGTTGTAGAGATGTGGCTTTGTAGGCTTGGTCACATATGTAGGAGGGGAATGCATGTTCTTAAGTGGAAGATAGATGTTTTTGAGAAACTTAAGAACTGGAAAGCCTTGGTGTTCATGGAGGAGATGGCAGACAGAGATCAGCGGAGGAGGTTGAATTATTTTGAGCAGGGCTGTGTTGATTTGAACAGGGTTTTGATCCAAAAGGAGCTCTCAGGTAAAAAGTTATCACTCATAGGTGAACACAGGTACTGGCATCGGTCAGACAATAACCGACGTCAGCAATAGGAAGATCGACATCGGTCAGATAGGAACTGACGTTGGTAGAAGGGATATCGGTGTCGGCTAGGGAAATGATGTCGGTAGTCAGGGTCAATGCAGGGAACCGACATCGATCAGATGCAGACTGGGAGATGGCTGAGATCGGTCACTAGAATGGATGGTGGGTGGACAGCAAGTTGTCAATAAGTCTCAAACACCCATATGGAGGTCAGAAAGGGTAAGTGAACCTCATATTCATTGTTCACCTTCTTTATATTGCTTATTAATGGTCAAGAACTAGGAAGATGTGAAGCGACAATGCAGGTAGAATCCAGAAATAGTGGGAGCTTGGCATGGATGAGGAGTGTGCATCCTTAGAGAAGAACCAAATAGGAGTTTGTTGGTGGAGTTGTTAGCTGGAAGAAGGCACTGAAAGATGGATGGATTCCCAAGTTAAAGAAGAGAGTGGATGGATATGTGAGATGGAAGGCCAAGGTATATGGTCTTGAGGAAGCTGCAGGATAGTGGTACAAGTTTTGACAGGTGGATGACAAAGCAGAGCTTTAGTCAATGTCATTGTAACTATTGTGTTTGACTTACCAGGTGGATAATGATTGCAACATTATTTTATTATTGTATGTGGGTGATTTGCTAGCAGGTTTGTACATACAAGGTTTTACTGAGCTAAAGGTAAGGTTAGTTCAGAGGTATGTCATGAAGAATTTGGAATAGCAAAATTCTTTGGCATAAGAGACATGGAGATTTTGTCTCCAATGGGAGCTGATGTGAAGATGGTGTTGGTGGGGTTTAAGATGTAGAATGCAGAATCGGTAAGCACACCAAGGGCTGGATAGTTCAAGCTGAGCTTAGAATAGTGTTCAAAATCACATGAGGTCTAGTGTAGGCCTGAGTTTTCCCAAGTAGTGGGAGTTGTCAGAAAGTATGGAGCCAATTCAGGGAAGGAGTACTAGAGGGCAGTTCAGTGGACTCTCAGGTATCTAAGAGGGACTAGTAGCAGGTTAACATGTTATGCTGGGCCAAGGTCTTCACTACATGGAGTTGTAGGTTTGGATGTGGCAGGTTACTTGGATGACAAGTGTAGCATCACAGGATGTGTGGTGGTTAGTCTTTAGGATGGAGCTTGAAGAGGGATACAAGCTAGGGAATAAATTAGATGGTGTATAGGTATAGGTACAGGTGAAGCTATTTATCTCCAAGTGGGAGATTTTTAGGTTGTGGAGCTAAAAGCTTCACCAGGATGCAAACAAGAGGAGTTACGGAGGTTACAAAGAGTTGTAGAATGAGTTATAGGGCAACTGACATCGGTCTAATCAACTGACGTCAATCAGATAGTAGTGAAGAAGTAATCGACGTCAGTTACCAGTCAGTCGACATCGGTCAGAGAGGTGCCGACGTCGGCAGCTTGTGTGTGAACATGCAGTTTGCATGTTGATTCTAGAGAGTCTATTTTTGGACTATTAGTTTGCATGTTAAAGGCTAGTTGTAGTCTTGAGTTGCACATCTAATTATTGTAATTAAGATAGTCTAATTATTTTAAGCATGAGATCTATATATAGACTCATGGGATGTATTGTGAACTAGTGCTAGAGAGTAAGAGAGCAAAATAAGCTCCTTCAGAGAGAGGAGAGCAATGGTGTGTTCCTCTTAGCACTGCAGTACCAAGTGTGGGTGCTGGTTTGGAGAATTAGAAGGGTTCTTCATATATGTATGATCTTGGTCAGCAGGTGTGCATGGATTCTTTAGGAGATCTACAATGGTGAGTAAGGTCTAGTGATTTGTAGGTAGCAACAGAGAGTAGGAGATCTACTTGGAGTGTAGTTGTGTACTTGGTGTACTGGTAGCGTTGTTTCTGACAGGTGGAGGTGAACATCAATTATGTATTGGAGTTGATTGTTGGGACCGAGAGAGAGAGAGAGAGAGGGAAGAAGGTCTTGAGGTGTGGTGAGCCTTTGAGGTGGAAGAAGAAGTGGCATCTTCTTTATTGTATTTTCTTCTGAGTGATTATTAATACAATTGTGTATTGTCTCTCACATCCTGTGTTGTTTCATATTTCTAGTTACTTATTGACTCTGGTTAAATTCCATGTTTAGTTTCTAATATAAGAGGTAATCATATATGCTCTTATTGGGGAGCAAGATCCTGACACCTAGATCAGAGAAAAAAACTTAGTGATATGATAGTCAACTTCCCTAATGGATTTGATTTATTGTGTAGGTTTTTTGGCCTTTAACATTTGTAATAATTCCTTAAATAATTTGATTCTAACCTTAATATAATGCAAATTAGATTTTATTTGTACACCCTGAGCATTGTAAGCATATGAAATCTAAATGCATTGTCATATCGACATCACATGTAATTACATAGTTTCAATAAAGGGGCCTTGATCCAAAGTGTCCATAACATTACTTAACTCAAAGATGGTAGTGGATCAATTATTTTAGTAGATGTTTGCTATCTAGTATTAAATAAATATAATAATTCACCATTTAGGTGAGTAATAAATTAATACATCATGTAGGTGAGTTATAAATAAATATAATTTCTTATTTTATTTTCTTGCTCATATTTATCTAGGTGATAATAATCAATCCCTATGTTTATGGAATGATGTTCTATTGAGGGAATTTTGTTTCATAGATGTAATAATTTATGTGCAGTGAGGGGTAATATGTTATTCCTAATTTTTCACATTTTTAGATTACTTGATCCACTTTATGTGTTTTGGATAGAATTTGTACAATGCCTATATACATTTCAACTCTTTATTTTATTTGTAACACTTGATTTGACATATAAATAACATCTATTAGGGACCATCCTATTTATGTGTAAATACTGGACTGATAGATCTATTCTAAAATTTCAATCATGATGTGGGTCATGGAGGTTTAATTACACTTATTTATAAAAAATAGTAGCCACATTACATGGACTCTAACATTGACCCCACACATCATGCCCTCTAAGTTGTTTTTAATATTTATAACCATTCTTTTCAAATCATTAATTTGTACATCTAAAATGACAATCATGAAATAGTAGCTTTATGGTAGTGGATTTATAATGAACTCTTGAAATCTTATTGGACTATTTGTGGTGACTTTAATGTGGTAGAGAAACCTGCTAACAAGATCGACCATCTACCAATGCATTAGATAGCTGACAAAAGGGAAACATGGATTCTTTTATGAAATAAATTTAGGTATTATGACCTCAATTCAACACATCATACCAAATTTTAATTTTGGTATTATTCATTCAATATACAAGGCAAATATGATTGTGTGATTAAGTGACTTGATCGGGCTATGCTTTTATTGAACCAAAAAACTATCAAGACAATAAAATTGCCAATAGGCAAAAATTTGAAATAATACTTATAATTGATTCATATTGATTCCTTGAATTAATTACAACCAAAAACATGTAGAAATAATATTTGACATGAAAATATATTTGACATTCATAAATTCAAAAAAACTAAAATCTAAAAAAAACTTCAATTTTAGTAGCTACTATTTTTAGTAAGTTTTGCATGCAAGTGCACACAGCTATAAAAATATTTTGAAATAATATAAACAATAAAATTAACCTATTAAATGAATTTAAAATTAATTTCACATCTAGTCACAAAAATATATAATTTATAAAAATAGAAAAATCCTAAAAAATCAATAAACTATAATTTTAGACCCTCATATGATCGTATTTGGCCTCCAAAAAATATCAAAAACACCTATAAGTAGAAAAAACCTATTAGGGTAGTAGTGATATTTTTTATATGGTAATTTTGGCTCATGTAAGAGCTCAAACAAAGTTATAGGTCAAAATTTATTGTCTCCAAAAGTTTGGCCTATTTTTTCTAGATCATTCTCCTCTAGTTGAAAATAACTCAACTCCTGCGAGTTGCCTTGATTCTACTGCTACCATTTTTAGTTTAAAATCTTATTTATCTCCAATTATATAATCTAAGTGTTTTATTATTATTCTAATCATTCCCACTAGACCAAATACTTGTTATAATTCCCTTGCCTTATTCTCATTGTCTTCATATCCAAAACTTGCACTATCTTTTCCTTTTTATTCTTTGGAACATGTTGCTTCCAATTTACTTCTTAATATTATTCACCTTCACCATATTATCCATGGAATTAATCTAAATATAAAACATTAAATACTAGAGAGATATAAAAATTATATGATAAACTTAACTCAAGCATTATCATTTATTTTCTTCACAATTTTGCATGGCCCAATTTTCTTGTACTTCAACTTGTTATATGTGCCTTTTGGAAATATTTCTTTCCTCAAGTAAACCATTATCAAATATTATTATTAAACTACCTTGGATCTTATTTTGACATTTTTAGATGCTTTATATTTCTTATTACTTTCCTATAACTTTCTTCTTACTCCTTGCAACTATTGCAAATGCTTCTGTATCCTCACTAATTTGATCTACAATTGGTAATTTTACCAAATTTAAAATACTCATAGGATTTATCTCATAAATAATTTGAAATGGTGATTTTACTATTGATATATTCATTGAATTATTATATGAAAACTCAACTTGTGGTAAATCCAAGTCCCATTGATTGGGCTTCTCTCCCACTATGCATCTCAACAAATTTGCTAAGATCCTATTCTAATACAATCAAGAAAATAAAATATTCATTTAATATATAAGTCAAATATGATCATGTGCTTAAGTGACTTGAATGAGCTATGATTTCCACCTAAATTTAATTCTCCTTTGACAACATTTTTTTATTTTGAGTTGAATCCATGTTGTATTTTGTCCTTTCTAATCATTTACCCATATAATTTTACATAACTTGGAAATTTAAGTAGCCTAAAATCCAAAAAATGTATTTTTTTATGAATATTTTGATTTTGGAGCATGGGTCCACCATTACCCACATTCATTGAGTTTGGAACTTGATCCCTCAGCTAACTAAGTAGTCAAGTTTGATCTAATGGTGTTTCAACACTCTCATTACTATGCCCTTAACCTATAGTGCATCTAGGGATATTTGTATCAAACTTATGGCTTATACACCTTCATATTATCTTATTGTATTTCTTGGTATTATTAATATGGTTAGTGTATGGAATAACCATGGATAAGTAGAGTATATATAGGAGGTAGTAATTAGTCTTTTATCATCATATTGTGAATTCTATTCTTATTGCATTATTATGGAGGTTGTCCCCTCGAAGTGGCTCAGTCCTAATATTCAAGTATTCTACTCTTCCACTAATTATTATTGTGGATCTTCTTATTCTATTTTTAATTTTGTGATATATAATTCTATTATTGTGAATCATCTAAGTAATTTGCTTACAAGTGGTATCAAATTTTTGATTTGGGCAAGTTTCTATAGCATAATGTTTTTTTGGATCTAGCACCCTAAGTACTAGAAGGTGAAAAACATAACTTGTGATCTGCGATGAATTGATTTTTTTCATCACCATAGTTTTTTTCTTAAGGTTTTTTACCAAAAAAATAATTCTAGTAAAAAAAATAAAGTTAAAAAAAGTATTTGATTTTTTATCTAATGCAAATTAGTAGTCATTGGATTCGTCCCAGTGAGACGATCACAATGTTATATTCTACCCATACACTTTTTTTGGTAAATTTTTTTCACCCTTGTGCATAATAATATTAGTTGGATTTATCTTGGTGAGATGATCTAAGTGGTGTATTCCAATAACACACATTTTTTGGGGCTAAAACCCTCCTAGGGTTTGTAAGGTTGGTCCAAATACTTATGGACATGAGAAAGGGAAATAAATTCCAAAAAATCCTCACAAGGATGACATGGAATATGAAACTTTTGATCCATCTATTTTAGAGGTAGTTCAAAAATTTCAGTCAGAGTTTTAGGGAAAGGTGAAAAAAGATGATTTTGATATAGTTCAATGGGACATTATAAGGTTGAGATGGGACCTAAATAACATGATTGATCAATTACAACAAATATATGGGTAATTGGTCAACTTTTCAACTCAACCACTAAAAAATAACCCTCTACCAATTCAGTTTAGTTCTCCTCTTTCAAACAATATCAACACCAATCTTGATCGTAAATCGATGTTGCCAAAATTAGATTTGTGCAAGTTTTATGTTAATTATACACTCACTTGGCTCACTCAAATTGAAAATTTATTTGATCTAAATTAGAAACCATGTTCACAAAAAGTGGGTATGGCCTATCTATATCTAAAACTTGAGCCATTTATTTGGTATCATTGGTTGTGTGCTTAAAATAAAAAAAGGGTTTCCTAATTTCATGGTCAATATTTTTTGAAGTGTTTCAGCTCTACTATCATAACAATGTCTCTAAAAACTACTTTAGTTAGTTATCCAAGTTACACCATACTGGGACTATAAATGTTTATGCTCATCAATTTTAGAATCTCTCCTTACGTGGGGTAGACACCATTGATGAAAATCTGACTGACCTATTTTTGAGTGGCCTCAAAGATAACATCAAATTAGAAGTTCACATGTTTCATCCCAGTACTATATCTAAGGCCATACCAATTGCACACATGGATGAGGAAAAAGAGTTGACCAAACAAAGACTGCTTACCAATGTTTATGAATGCACCTTACCAACACCATCATTTTTGTAGCCTATAAGATTGACATCTCAACAAGTGGAAGAAAATCATGAAAAAAGTTTATGTTTTGGTTGTAATAACAAATGGAGTAAAGGACATCAATGGGATGAAAATAAGTTACTTTACATTGACAGTGCCAATGAGGAGGAAGAATATGAGGAGACTTTAATGGCAGGTTTGGAATAACTTGAGGATGAATCTAAAGATTATCAACCTACTATTTCCTATTATGAACTTTCCATAATTAGTACTCCTCAAACATTTAAGGTGGTAGGTTTCTTAAATAAATATAAGGTGATTGTGTTAATTGAATCTAAAAGTACACATAAATCTATCAATAATAAGTTGTTGACTCATTTGAACTATTTTATTTATCTAGATCCAATCTTTTAGGTCATGAGTGGAGATGGTGGTAGAATCAATAATTATGAAAAATGCATTAAGATTACTATAGGAGACTACTTGTTAGATTCCCCTATGTTTGCTATTCCTATGGGAGGATCTGACATTATTTTGAGAGTGCAATAGCTCACCACTTTGGGCACTATTGAGATGAATTTTCAAGAACTATTCATGAGGTTCCATTTAGAAGGTAAGACCATTGACTGCATGGATTAGAAACTCCATAATTGGTTAGTTCTCACTCACTATAACAAATAGAGGTATCTTGAGATAATATTAGAGACAATTCTTAAGTAAATCATCTGAAATTGAGAAAAAAAAGTTATGTATTATCTCAAATATTATCTCAAAGTGGGTGTCTCTAGTTAGTGTCTCAAATAATTGTCTCACCAGAGACGATATAGAATACTATTTGTTGTCTCTCAAGAGATAATATAAAATATATTTTTTTCTCTCAAAAGATAATATAATTTTTGTCTCTCAAGAGACTATCATTTTAATCCCAATTATCATCTCTTGAGAAACAAATTTTTTTTAATGAATTAAAAAATATATATAAATTTCTTCTAGTGTAACCAATTGATAAATATTGTCAATGACACCAAAATGCTCTAGTGATTAGTATTACAAAAAATAAATAAAAAAATAGGTGGAATCTTGTGCCTATAATTTGTGGGTCTACAAGCATTTTATTATATCAAAACTAACAAATACAAAAAGGTGACTAAATACTGTTAACCCTTAACAAATAATGGTAGAGGGATTAACTTCAATATATTTCTACAAAATCTATTTCTATAACTATGTGATTCATCTGGATATTCCATGATCCTAAGGGTTTTTTAATCTTGTTATACTAGTTTTTCGTGTTATCCCTGCTCCTAAGTGTAATTTTGAAAATTTAATCTTCTTCCTTTATTGATCCTTATTCAGGCTTATTTCCATCAAATATGATATCTAACTTAGAGTTTAAAACATTGATAGGAGTCACACATTTGACACTTTCTAGCTAAACAAGAGACTGCTCAAAAACAATTTTGCTAAAAAACAACAAGGAACAAAAAGATATTGTCAATAAATTGAATAAGAGAACACAAAAAAATAATTAGCATAACTATTATAAATATTTTTATTGTGTGGATATTTGGTAGCTAATAATTTTATATATCACTACCACTAATATTCACACATATTTGAAGAAAATTACAAAATATCATGCAAAAAAACTAGATAGTTCTTGTAAGTTAAAAAGGACTTCACACAACTGTATGTCTTCTAGACATTGTTATAAAAATTAAAAAAAGTAAATATCATGTTTTCACCCATGTGAAATACCAATTATTTTAGTACTATGTAACTAGGAGGAAAGGTAGCTTGAAAATACTTGATAAAACTTCTTACACATGGAATCTTGTAAAATAAATTAAATGTCATGTTTTCACCCATGTGGAACTTGTACCCACTAATGGTTTATAATAATGTATGGTTGTGTATATAATTAGTGATAAGTGGTCAAATAAGAATTTGAAAAATCTTGCAGAATCACAACAGTGCATTGTATAGTATACCACTAGTGGTTTGGTCTTAATGACAATAATTTGGAATCTATCTTGTGGTTAATGTGGTATGACATTTGATTTTGTGGTAATTAAGATAATGTGATCATGTAAATTTGATTTTGAATTTAATAAAGTTAATACTAATGTATGAAAATGATTTATTAATCTTGATCTTTACCCCTTTATATTACTTATGTTGTAGTCAACACATTTTTAGACATCTCTACTAATGCAGTAGTTTGTGGTGGAGCTTATTATTACCATCACTACTTAGGCTTGAATGACTTAATCTTCTACCATCTAGGAATAGAATTACATTTTTATAAGTAAACCAAATTTAAAAAATAAAATAAAATTAAGGAAACTGGTAACAATTCTATTCTTACTTGACATAGAAGTTATAGTGTGCACATCTCTTTCATCCTTGGTTTTTTTTCTGAATACACCTAGTTGCTCTTACAAAAACTTCATTGATTGCTCTTCACCAAGGTCAAGGAGGTCCAGTGGGAGTCTTATTATTATTTTTTAAATAAATATATCCTAATTATTCTTTATAGAATTTATTAGCTTTAACATCTCCATATTTCTTTATTATTTCCCTTTCTATTAATATTTTGTCCATTCCAACCACCATGTTGATTTGGCATACTACAAATACAAGATTGATAGTTGATAAAACCTATAAAAAACATAAAATATGGTTAAAATATTTTAAATGAAAGATAAATTATCACCTTAAAATTAATAAACTATATCAATGCCTACAAGAATAAAAAATCAATAAATTACAATCAATACCTACAAGATTATAGATTCATTGTATCGATCCAAATTGTCAACAAAAATAATTTTTTGAAGATTATTACTAGTTATAGGTGCTACCTTGGGAGATTTGATAGAATTTTCAAGGAATGAAGGATTGAATAATAATTATGTGAACCATGATTTAGTAATCAAATTAGACACCATAACATAGATAAGGTCATGAAGACCCAAGCCAAGAGAATGAATAACTAATGTAGTCTTTTACCAATTTCATCTTTCAAAAAATTAATATTTGAGATAACCCTTTCTTGATAACCCAATTTATCCAAATGATCTAGGAATGATATATAATTCATTATCTAAGTACTGATAGGATTTATAATTCCCATTACTGACTTTGTTAAAGTCCACACAGTAATAATTAAAGCCACCGACATACATGCTTATTTTACTTTAGCTCATTTATGTAACTTGTATCTACCTAGAATTATCCTTAAAATAAAATTAATGGAAAATGCCAAAGTAATTGTAAGGAGGTATGGAAATATAATTTAAATAAAGAGAGCATATTTATTCTTTTTTCATGAATTTATCCAACAAGTGTTCAACCATTGGACATGGGTCATTGTTCCTTCCATTTCCTTAGTGATCTCAACTACCATTACTAGGAGAGTTTCTATTTTATTTCTATACTTCCATGCATTGTATTGAACAATTAAAATAGTAAGAACATTTTCCTCTCCTAAAATATTTGCTTTTATGTTTTGGGCATTTGTATTTGGTTATTGGGTAGTAGGCATATTACCCTATTATAAGGGTTCTCCTTTGAACTATTGAACAATTATTTTAGCTGCATAACATTTGTTTTGAATGTGAGAAATTTTAGGTAGACCATAGAAAATATGCATTTAATTTTTTTATGTATCCTTCTTAAGAGACATGTAAAAGATCACTTTTTAGGGAAAAAAATTAAAATAATTTTCTTGATATGCAAAATAAATTTTCATAATGAAGTTCACACCCATACCATATCCCACATAGTTTTTAAATGAGATTGTTGAGGTTTTTGATCTTTTCTTGTTTTTATTGTGCACTAAAAACATAATTGAATGTTTGCAATTAAAACTAAACTTAGTTTGATATAGAAATCAAAATAATAAACTAGTTCAAAACAAAATTACTTCAATTAAGGTGTTACTAAGGACTATTTTGAATAGTTTGGACTTATACCTATTAAAGTGGAGTGGAGAAAATTTTCTCCAAAAATAATTTTCTTATATTACAAATAAATGGGACTATTTCAAACCATTTGGGCATAGATCATTTCAAATGATTTGGACTATTTTGAATAATTTGGGCTTATACTCACTAAAGTGTAGTGGATAAAATTTTATCCAAAAATGAATTTTATATATTCTAAATAAATTAGACTATTTCAAACCATTTTGACATAGATCATTTCGAATAAATTGGTTTATTTCAAATAATGTGGAATTATTCCCACTAAAGTGGAGTGGAGAGAATTTTGTCAAACAATATATTTTTTATATTCTAAATAAATTAGATTGTTTTAAAGCATTTGGGCACAAATCATTTTGAATAAATTAGGATATTTTGAGTAATTTAGACTTATACCTACTAAAGTGGAGTGAAGAAGTTTTTTTCAAAAAATAAATTTTGTATATTCGAAATAAATTGGACTATTTCAAACTATTTGAGCATAGATCATGTCAATTAAATTGGGTTATCTTGAATAATTTGGATTTATACCCACTAAAGTAGAGGAGAATATTTTTTCCATAAATATGTTTTCTATATTCTAAATAAATTAGATTATTTCAAACCATTTGGGAATAGAACATTTTGAATAAATTAGATTGTTTTGAACTCATGGCACCCATCTAGGCCTTCATACTGATCATTGATGCTTTGAAGTAGATTTCATTACTGGCACACATGGCACCATTTGACTAGACAAATTATCAATGAAAACATAATAAACAATTAGTTCATCTACTTAATAAAATATCTTGAGAATTGTTTTTTGTTCATTGGGAAATTCTTCACGAGCAGGTGTCAATATACTAATAGATCAACTTAGGAAATTTCAAGATAAACTGATGGAATATCCACTTGTAAGGGGATTAACTTTAAAGCTTGTACCTAATTCAATACTTTCAAGTAATCTCCAACTATAAATCAAATTTCACTTAATGAGATCAAAATAATTCTAAATTAAAATCGATTAATTTGAAATAAATTGAATTACATTTGAAATAATTTAGAATTGATTTGTATGAAATTGATGATAATGTTTGTTACTATAATTATAGTTTATAATCAATAAATACACTTGAAAGAATCATAGTATGGTGAAGTTACATCCTTCTAAACACTGGTTCACCACTGCTAGCATGGATTTTTTGCTTTCCCCCAAGAATGTGATGATAGACTTCATTTTGATTCTCCAATCATTTTCATATTTCTGACTTCCATTTTCAATATATCTACTTTATGTAACATAGCTCATTTTAAATTTTTGATTTGTAAAATAATTTCAAGAATTAAAATCAATGAACAATGTGTTGGCAATTAAAAAATCATCTCTAAAGGTCCCTTTAAAAATTAATTAATCCAATTTATTTATGTTTATATTTAAGGTCTTAGAATATCTATTCCCCCATAAGAATATGAAATTTGAACTTATGTAACCCATGGCTTGAATGAGTAGCCTCAAATGATTGTCCTATATCATTAACCAAATGCCAATGTGAAAAAAAGGTTGTAGTGCCACCTTCAAAATTTATTTAGAATGATATTGAATGTAGTATGACATATTTTCTATTTTATAATATTCTTTTTTTCCCGTATCATTCATTTTCATATCTTTTATTTTTTGCACAATAAATAATAAGTCATCCAACCCCAAAATAAATAGTTTTTTAGAAGTCATTTTTGGCTCCTCCTTTGAAATGTATGTAATTTTTAAAAAATGAAATGAATCATTTATAAACAATATTATATTATAATAAATATAACATGGAAATTTTTTAAGAAAATGTTTTACATGTTACTAGATTGGTCATTGATGTGCTTTTCATTTGCATTTCATATTGTAACATATAAATATAATGCATTTCATTTGATGCATTTTTTATTTGAATTTCCTTAAATCTTATAAAGATTCATATAAACATATATAAAAATAAATACATGCTTAGGCAGATATAACTATACTCATTATACATGGATGTACCATTTCTATTTCTAGTTTTATAACATACATGTGCATATACATGTTCATATCAAATACTTAGAACTTGACCATAACTTGATCATAACTCATTTCTCATAGATGTTGATAGGAATTGAACATTGATCAACCAACATCTATATTCTTATAGTAATGGAAGTATCAGTTGATCTTATGCAAACTAATACATATTTATATGTTTATACAACCCATCACAATAAACAAAATATGATTTACTCTTCCAAGTTGAATTTCACTATCACTAATTTCAAATGGATATACACCTATAGTTGAACCCCCTTAATATACTTAAAAAAAGAGACATCAAATTAAAAACTATTTAAATAAATAACAATATAATTGTTTCTAGGACAATATACTTCATTGTTTTTATATTGATAAAAATTACATAGATACTCTGCATCAAAAATTATTGTCTTGAAGAAATAGTATAACACATATTGTTTTATTTTAAATTAGATAAATTAAACATGTAAACAAAATTTTAATGGGTAAATACAACCATATTCAAGTCTGCACAACAATAAAATGAATCCACACTTCCAAATCCCAAGCTAATGCAAGTCTATATTTTATTGTCTGCTACAATCTCCCATCCATGAAGATAAATTCAATTGTAATGTGTTTAATAAATAAAGATAATTAATATATTCTAGTGTATGAAATTTTATAATTACACATTTATTGAAAGGTGTTTTCACCTTTTTTTTTTCTTTTTGTAGTTTGTATGGGTGCACTCTTTCATTAAAACTTTGGTTCTTTATTCCCTACAAGGTATTATATAATGTAGTAACTAAAAATTATCATCATCAATTGATTTATTATTTATATTTTAAAAATATGTCCTATTTTAGAATTTTACCTTGTGTTATTTTCATGGAGGCAACAACATTTAAAGCTATTTCATGGGTTTTTGTGTTGGAGACACAAAGTTATTGAGATGTGTTATGAACTATTTTAAGTGATATATAAATAGATGAAAAAATATTTTATTAGTATTATAAATAATTTATAAATAAAAAATATATATAATTGAAAAAATATGGATGATCTTATCTTACCTTATTTAACTTGTAGTGTGTCATGTTTATTGATATGATTTTCCATTATTATTGTTTTTTTGTAATGCAAGGTAAATTTTTTTACAATTGTGTACAAGCATGCATGAATCCAGCTCCTGTATATACCCCTACCACTTCACATGTATGTGAATTATTGAAATTAGATTTAAGTGTCTCCTAAAAGAAGTTATCTAGTTCATTTTTGAATGGCCTTCCTATTTTTTGTGAACCAATAATTTGAAATATTGGTACATCTTTGTTGATGTCAAAACCTTCCTCTAATTTACTTTGTTATGAATAGAAGATGAAATCTTGAAGCTGAAAATTATTAGGATCTTAAGAAAAATCGATACCTATAATATGCATCTAATTAAATCCATCACTATCTGGACCCCATAGTATGACACTCATTTTTTCTATGCAATGGAAATCACCAACATATATTCTTGAGAGAGGTCTGAATGCTAGCAAAATGTTCTAGTTTATGGTTGATGAATACATTTAAATCCCAAACAATTACTTTATCAATCAATGCCTAAAAAAATAGGTGAAGATGTTCTTCCTTAAAAACATCAATGAGATTCAAAATATCAATAATTATCAAATCAACATTCACACCAACAATGAACATTTCACTGAAATATTCTAAAATGGATGGCCAAAGACATGGGGGCCTATAATAGTAGCTGAATATTTTTGTATCTATCTTGGGAAATTGACCTCCATAAATATTTAGATATTTTCTAAATATGATTATTAAATTTAGAGATAATGCTTCTTATCCTTTTTTATTTTTTGAAATACCTTTATTCATGACACACAAATCTTCAAACCTTTTCATAAAAATTGTATAATGCTCCATTATCTCTTTAGGTATGATTTTATTATTTGTTGGTAGTGTCAAATCATGGTTAATGAACTAATCTACAATTTTTGATAATATGTTACTTTTTATCTTCACCTTTTTGCACCAAGTATCCATGTTGTTATACTTAGGGGTTTTCAAGAAGGAAATAGACCTTTTTTCCAATAAATTTACTAGTTCTATTTTTTGTTTATCTAAAAGCCCTTGAATATTTATAAGTACTATTGTACCAATCAGATTTAAAACTTGTTTATCTGAACCAAGTAAAGTACCACTTTCAAACAAATCATATATCTCAAATGGGTTATTCTATGAAAATAATGCATTTTCTCTCCTGCAGTTGTGTTAAACCATTCATTTGTGTGAACAAGTGTCTATCTTGTTCATGTATTTCTTTCATATTTTTTTCCCTATTTCAAGATTCTTCCAAACTCTCAGTTGGATAAGGTCACATGTGGATCAAAATATTTCTACAAATGAAGCCTTATAAATTGTTTCATTGGATTCATTATATTGGTTACATATTTTATGCATAGCATGGAATGGAGTACATTTTTTTAGATATCTTTCCCTTTTAAAAGAACATTTATTTCTTAATGATAGTGAATTGTATTCCTTCTCTAAAATAATTCTCTATTGTGCTATAATTGTGTGTTGGCCATCTAAAATTTTGAACCTTATGGTTTTTTTCTCCATTATATCTTCTAAGACATCTTTTGATTCGATAATGCATTGAGGGTTACTTAGATCAAAAGAAATTAACAAAGCATCCCGCATTGGTATCTAAGTATGTTTTATAAATGAATGAATTATATAATTCACCCCTCTTTCATTTAGATTTCCTATTTTGATATTAACATCCCCCAATTCACAGAGTTCTACAGGAATGTTCAAGGCAAAATTACTAGAGGAATTATACCATGTAGAGAATTCATTGTGTGTCTGATCAAAAGTTTGCGTCAACAAAAGCATATCAACATTTTTTTCAATGTTATTTTTCTCTAGTGATGTGATTAATTATATAGCCTCTTTCAAATTTGCATACAAATATGTTTCCCTTGCTTGTCTTATTTTATTCAATGTTTTTTCTATCATAATTGCAAGATATCTTAAAACATGTTTACATGGTGACAAGTATAAGAAGTTGTTGCCCCTCATTCATGTTTTTATTTCAACATGTTTTGTATTATAATGACCAAATTATTTTTATCTATAAACCCAAGAATTTTAAGGTTGTCATATCTATTCAAATGAAATCCAAATGTTTCATAAGAAGGAGAAAATTTATTTTTTGTCAAATCCATTTTACTAGGTGTAAATTTATTGAAATTAGATATAGCTCGATGGAGAATTCACTCTTGTCTATTCCATACTCCTAATTGGAATTGAAGAGCATCTTCAAGTTCATCCTTATCATAGGCAAGGATTATTCCAATATGAGAAGATTATTTTTCCGATATAGTGCTAAATAAGTATATATTTACATGCATGTTTGGCAGACTAAACAACTCAAAATACCAATCAGAAAGATAATTTTTTTCACCATCATAAAATGAAAGATGGTGATGTGGATTTAATTTTATTTTTGATAGTTTAAATGGTACTATATCCAAATTCTCTTAGAGTCAGGCCTTATTCTAACTTTTAAGTGTGGGAATTCCTTTATCACTTGAAGACATTCTAAAAATCAATTGAAATGATTTAAATATTGATCTTTTGTAAAATTCAAGTTGCATATATCATCAATTCATGATTTTTTTGTGATTAAGTATTAATTAATTGTATATGAATAAATGTGAATTCCAAACTAGAATACAAAATACATATTAAATTTTTATAATATATACACTAACTCACACTTAAACTAATAATGTATGACCAAATCATAAATAAATTATATGTGCACTAGCCAATATAATCTGATAGGCAAAGGAATCCACAAACATCTATTTCAAAGGATAAAGATGAGGGGGAAGTATGTTTCTAATATGTGTAAAAATTCCCCTCAATTAAGTACCTTCAAGGTATCTCCTAGGAGATACCTTTCAATCATGCACAAGAGTGAATTTTTCTTGTAAAACATCTCATAAGAGATACCTTCAAGTCCTTGATGGTATTAAAAGTGTATTTCAGGGGCCTTGAAGGAATATCTTAGTAGACACCTTGAAGGGTGGTGTCATACATTTAAAGGGATGTTGAATATATCTCCTAGTAGATAATTTCAACATGCACTCAAGTAGAACTTTCCTTCACCTTCAAAGCACTATTGTGTGGTAACTTGATAATTTGAAGGGCCTTCTAATACTTGGTAAATCATGAATTGATGATGATAGGTCAAACATAAGAGCGTTCATTTTATGTCCTCTTATGTTGATACACTTTCCACCTTAATTCAGTTTAATAATTTTTTCTATTATGTTAATAATTTTAGATCTAAATAATTACCTTGTTGTACGAGTGAAATTTCCTTTTACCTTAAAGGTCCTTATAATATCTTCAAGGTATCTTTTAGGGTATACCTTTAAGTTACCCATGAAGGTATTGCAAGGCCCTTGAAGGAATCTCCTATTAGATACCTTGAAATTGAACTTGCCTAGTGTTATTGAGGTTTGTAATATCTTCAAGGTATCTCATAGGAGATACCTTCAAGTTACCCATGAAGGAATATCCTAGTGGATACCTCAAGGTTGAAATTGCCTAGTGTTATTGAGGTGTATAAGGGATTCAATGAGTAAATAGGTGTTTCAATACAATAAGGTAGTTATCAACACATTGATTATTGTGAATAAGGTCTCCTTAGTAGGTTATTCTAAAAAAGGTTGGTGTTATTAAAGGCCCACTTAGAGGTTATTTTCCTTATAAACAAATTATCTAAAAAATTTAAGTCATTAAGATGCTCGAGCCATTTTAATTCCCATGGCATTAAGCCACTAAGTTGGTTTCCATTGAGATGAAGGAGATTAATATAGGTCCAACTAGTGAGCTAGTTGGGAATAGGTCCTCTAAACTAGTTATTAGAAAGATCTAATTGCACAAGAAAAGGAAGTCATTTGTAAAGATCCTTTGGGATTCACCCTAAAAGACTATTATCAAAGACATCCAAGTAAGACATGCTATTATAATTCCTAAATCCATTAGGGAAACTTCCTTCTAGAGTCATTCTAGAGATCTTAATTCTCAACACTTTCCTGTTATCATTGTGCCAGCACTGAATTCCCACAAAGTTGTAGATGAAGCAACCCTATGATATTGTTCCAAAACTACCACATGAAGAGGGATTGGTTTGGGTCTTTTAGTCATTTTTAATTCTCACTAAGGGATATGATGTATAACTATTACATAAACTCTAGGATGGGCGTGGCATAGTGGCATGTAATTGACCACACAAGAAATACCTAAAATAACAAAATTATACCCAACATTCCCCTATATTAAGTTTTCCTCTCCATTATATGAAAGTTTTTTTTACTAGATTGCTCCTTAATCTCCTTATTCATCAAGTAAAAATAATGATATTTTACATTTTAGACCAACTTATTAGATGCCTTTTTGGAGTATTATACTATGTAGGTTTTAGAACTTGGTTTTATTCAGAACTATTTTATTCAAGATTTTGTTTGAACATTAAGTTCAGAGTTTTGTTTGTCAAGGAAAGTGTTTGGGACTTATTTATTGGACATTTTGCTTGAAAATTTTTGAAGACTTTGTGGTTCAAGGTTTTTGCCTAGAACTTATTTTCAAAAACTTTGTATTTTAGGGTTTTTGTTTGGGACTTTTTCGTTGGACATTTTGTTCGAACATTGTTTCGAAAGATCTAGTTTTTTTGGGATTTTTGTATCATAAATTTTGATTTCAAGGATCTGTTCAAACATTTTATTCAAATGTTGTTATGAAGGATTTGGTCTTTAGACATTTTATTTAAGGTTTGTGTTTAGATCTTTTAGTTTATAATAATTATTAGCTCAGATCAAACACAAAGCCCAATTCTCGATTACTGATATCCTACTAGACTTAGCCAAAAAAGCCCTCTAAACATAGCCAAAAAAACCTACTAGACTTAGCCAATAAATCCTGCCAAGTTTATCCAAAGAATGTAAAAATGTGGCTTCCCTACCAACTAAACTAAGAAGGTTTTAATTGTGTAGGTAAATCAATAATATGAACATTGGGCATTAAAATTATACAAAGTGGAATTGAATGCAAAAGGATATATCAATGACTTATGGATATCATTGTTTTCATTGATCATAAGAAATTTTTGAGCTCTCTTGATTCTCTATGAATAAAGCCCTAGCCACTTGTGTACCAACTATAAAGAATCAACCAATGAAAATGAGTTTTCATAGTCCAAAAAACTGAACAAATAGAAAATAATTGATAAAGTGTTGAGCTCATGGATTCTTCCTAGGAAAAATATGGTTTTAAAAGGAAAGTCTCTCACCCCTATCAACAAATTCAGAATGAAGGTATGTATTGGGATGGCCTTATTGAACATAATTTTCCTTTATGTGAAAGGCACTAGTGGGTGATATTTTGAAGACCCTTGTAATACATTCAATGTATTCATTGATCACAAATGAATTCAAACTCAATTGTTATTCGATGAATAAAAGGCATAGCTACCTATGAATCCATTACACCTGAACAAGAGATCAATAAAAAAATGTTTTTCATGATACATGTAAATTATAATATGAGCATACCAAACAATTGTAATGACATCATCATCCAAGAGTTTCAAAGGAGCACTTACACTATCACCATTCTTCATCAAGGATGTAACAGAGTTTATAGATATGGTGTTTAATACAATTATATTTGATAAAATGTATCTTAACTAATTAGAATTATGGGCTGTAGTGGATTCTATCGATGCATTTTCACATGAAGAAAATATATTCTCTAGAGAGAGACAATTTATTATATACTTAATCTTAAAAGATAAAGACTTAACTTTGTGGTAGCTAAGCCTGAGGTGATGCCATGCATTGACTTGGTACAAGATTTTTTATTTGCTATAAAAATTATAGAAGGCACATTTTTGCACTAGATGGATTACTAGAAAGTCATGGCTTGCATCATTGGAGATGACTTTCAAAGGTATCTATCTATGCCAATTCTAAATGCAATTTTTGATAAACATAAGATGGTTTCATGGAACAAACAAAATATAATTGATAAAGTGTTGAACTCATGGCTTCTTCCTAGGGAAACTATCATTTTGAAAGGAAAGTCTCCCACCCCCATCAACAAACTCAAAATGGGGGTATGTATTGAGATGGCCTTATTGAATAGAATGTATGGCATGCCTAGCATCCATTTTATCAATTTGGTTTGGGTGCCATTACTACATGTGATAATGACTAGTGATGCAACTTTTTCCCTAAGATAAATCATTAGCTTCAAGTTGAGGGAAAAAGTATTGTATCAGAGAAAGTGGGCCAATCTAGTGGGCCATTTTTACATGATGTCATACTTATTAGATGCACTAATGGGCATATTCTAAAAAAACCTTGACGATCTTTAGATCCTAGCCATATATTGTATTAAGAATCACATTTGTGAATACTACTAGTTTAGGAATATTTATGCATATACAAAGCACATGGTCTAAATTGCTAAGGATGTTTATCCTCAAGCATGGTAAAGAATTCATGGGACTTCACTACCCATAATTAGAAAAAGCATAACAAATACGCTAGTTTTTAGGGGTTGACTAATGGTTATATCTTGATTATACAATAATAATTTTTTTGGTTCATAAAGTCCACCTCCTACATCTCCCCAAGTATGTACTAGACAAACTATCAGAGCAAGAAATTGCATATCAACTCTAGTGAAATGTCAAAGAGGACTTGATAAAATAGAAGAAGGGAACATTCCATGGATCACACATGATCATTATTAGAATGTGTTACATATAGAGGAATACTTTTAGATATGTAGGCAACGAGATAAATTATTATCAATTACCTACCTTAACACACAAGGACTGGGATCCCCATTGTCATATACAAAGTCATATTTAAGGTTTTGGTATCCCATACCAACATGTTCCCTATGACCATGATTGTATTTTATTGAATGCCAAGGATGATGTTGAGGTCTTACAAAAGGTGAAACTTTCAAGGATGAAAGAGGATCATTTGAGGATAATTCAACAAGAGCCTTCAATTTTAGTGAAATAAATGTAAACTAGGTTGCCACTTCTTAAAGGATGGACAACTTTGAATTTCTTAAATAGTTATCCCTAATAATAAATAGAAGTATAAAGGGAGCCTTGCCAATAACTTCACTTCCTATTTAAAGTTGTTAAGAAATAGCTTGGGTTGAAATATCTTAATCCCAGGGGAGCTCTAGGATATCCCATTGATCTAGATTCCCTTGATGATGAAGAACAAGAGCACCCAACTGCTTTGCCATTGTAAACACCTATATATGTACCCTAATTTTAAGAATCTATAGTGAAAGAATAGATAAAAAGTAAGATACTAACTCAATTAAACAATATTATTCCTTGGAGATGAAGACTACTATTTATTATAAGAGGAAACCAAAGGATCCCCTCACAGATAATCAAATAGTGGATCAAACATAAGGTATGCCTTTAGTTTCACAACAATAGGCAGAGGTAGATCAAGAACTAGATGAAGAAGAAGAGATGGAAAAAGTCAAGGCATTAAGCCTTATGGATGATAAAGGGAAAACACCAAGCACAGATGACACATGTAATAAGTCTTAGCCTTTAAACCCTACTTCCATAGTTTCTTCATATGCTCCTATTTTTTGCTCAATATCAATTAGTGTTATTTTGTGAACTCCCAAGGTGGTAGATGTCACCCCCACCCCTAATGTTTAATCTTCCTCTTCTTCCACCATTGAAAAATCCCTCTCCTCACTCCCAAGATAGAAAAGGATTTTTTAACCACCATTGTTTCATTTTCCTCCACAATATCATATAAATCCATTATTCCCACTACTACTGATCTTCCCTTTAGGACTACCATAGTTCAAACCATGAAGCAGAAAATGCCCACTAAGGAAATTGAAACAACATTAGCCACTTCCCAACTTCATGTTTATTCCACATAGATTAGTTTAACAATGCCTTCCAAAAGTACCTCCCAAGTGACTACTGTTACATCTTCAGGAAAGGGAAAAATAAGTAAGCAAATCAATACAACCAATCAACTCCCCCAATATGGAGGTGTGGATTAGTCCAAGATAATTTGGCCCTCCCTTCCAAACACAGTCCTCAAAGGATCAAAAGAGAAAGAATCAATAAAAAATATTAAGGTGGAGGCTGTAGACATCTAATTCCTAACACCATTTATGTTGAAATTATCAATCTTACTCAAATTGTACTCAAATACACATTTTAGGTCAAAATCCATAAAACATGCTAAATGGTTTGAACTTGTCATTTACAAGTGCCAATTTAGGTCAAAGTATCCCTAAATAGGGAAATGCAATTTATGGGTTAGCTAACTTTGATCAATTCATTTTGAGTCAAAATGATGATTTTGCCTTTTGTGCTCTGGATCATTCTTTTCTCCAAAATTCATTGGTATATGCCAGGTACCTTTGTTATTTTGTACTGGAAACATCCTAAATGGAAATATTATTCTAGCGTATCTAACATCACCTTCTAATTCTTCTCGAGTTAAATTACAACTCAGTAATATGACTTTTTGACCATTTTGATTAATTGAGGACCAATTTTTAAATAATTTCACAAATGTTGATTAATCTTGTTTAAGGCTAATTAATCCAAATCAAGAGATTAATTGTATTTTCCATGAAAGTTATTGAATATATTTTTTGAAAATTGATTCCTATTAATTGCATCATCAGGTGACATCATTTCTTAGGAAGACATCCCTAGGCCATAAATGCCATAAATATTAGGATTATGGGTCACCCATGCCTAGTTAATGCCTCTTCAATGCCCCTTCTTCCAAGGTCATGATGAAGCTAATTATGGATTTAATTCTAAATATTAGGATTATCCATGGCCACACATCTCAATATTAAGATGGAAATTCATGGTTGATTCTGACCAATCTTAAAAATTTATAAATAGAGAGGCCACAAACATCATTTCTAAGTTATTTTAGTGCAAGGTTATTATGATCGAATATCTTCAAAAGATTGAATATTGAAAATTTATAATGGTAAATTATTTCCACAAGGCTTTGCATTTGATCATAGATTTTGTTTACAAGCTTCATTGATAGGATAGTTTAGTGATTTGGAATCAAGAGCTTAGGTTTTATGGAGTGTTCCTGAGGAATTAGAGGAGCTTACCACCATTGTTGACAAAGACAAGGATGCTTGATCAAGGGAGAACATGTTTTTGAGCCACATGGGTATGGTGAATCCATTTGGGAAGGTAATATGGTGTTGTTTTCTTTCAGTTCTTTCTTGATATCCTATGTAATTCCCATAGGAATAGATAGGCTTGGTTAGTTAGTTCTTTAAGCATGTTTCATTATTTATGGACTAATGCTTGAATAACTTGCTTTGTAATCCTCTCTACATCTTCGCATGCCCGATGGGATAAGATGCATCTCAAACTTAAATAATATCACTTTCCAACTCTAAAATATCCATTTGGACCCTTAAAATGCATGAAAATTGATTTTCTAACTTTATTTTACCATTTTTTTGCCATAGTTTTACATAGTAATCGATGTTGGTAAGAAATAATGACATTCATTAGGTCTTGATTAGCCAAAGTAACTATCATCGATGGTAATAACTGACATTGATCACTGTGTTTTTTTCTAAAAACATAGACCTGAGAGCTACTTTTTCAAAGTTCAATGTTTCAAGCTAAGAAGAGCTTCAAAGCTAAAGGACATGCTAACATTTTTTCTACAGGACCAATCTTTTTCTTTGATAAAAACATGTTTAAATCACCTCTTTCATGCTTAAAAATCAATTAGGAACTTTATTTTGGTGTGTAACAAAGAATTTAGATGTTTTGGTGAATGTTTTAAAAGTTTGAAACTAAGACCAAGGGGTCAAATGAACACCACCTAATATTTTATTTGGGTTTAAAATTGAACACACTTGTCAATTCTTATTTTCAATAGTTGTTTGCTTAGGTTTTGTTTAGCAAAAAGAGGAATGTTGCATGTATGCTCTTCCATTTGTCCCCTTTAGGTAACCTTTGGAATCAAAATCACCATTCCTATTACAAATAGCCTAGTCCAAGGCTTAGAAAGAATGTTGCCTAAAGCACTCTCTAAAAACTCACCAAAGTTTGGGTGATCTTGAAAATGACCCTAAAGTATTTCTATTTTATGCTTTCTTTATTTTCATGCAAACTTGGCTTGTGAGGGGGACATCATTACCTCCCATGAGTTCTTTAGGGAAGCTTTGACCTAGGGTTTCACCTCCCAGCATTAAATTCATTTGACTCCTTTGGAGTTGGACATGGGACATATCTGCATTTGGACATCGCAATACACTAAGCGAACAACATGATGTAGTGGTTTTAAAAAGGACTAGACCTTTTTTATAACTAGCCAATGCCATAGTCACCCAATTTTTGTGCTTTTTTTTTGTATCATTTGATGTGAAAGTAATTGTGTAATTGATTCCCATAGAATGATTGAAACCTTGCTAGTTTAGTTAACCCCATTTTGCCATACCCTTGCTAGGATTTGGATGATTATACTTAGTAAATTTTGGTCATTATTTGCTTGGTATGATTTGAGGTTAAAACTTGTTTATTTGTTCATAAGCCATGTAAAAATCATGTATTTGAGTTAACAAGGGTAGTGTTATGCTACCCAAATCATGTCAATTATTTTTTGCCTATGAGTCTTTAAAACATAATAATTGACCACATCATTCGAGCATGTTTACATTGTTAGGCTGCTCAATTTATTTCAAGACTTATTTCACCTTATATCAAAAACCACTTATTTCAAACCATTTCATGTAGACCATTTAGACCTTGTTTATGCATCATTATGTTATTCGCTCTTGTCTAGCTTATTTGGTCCAATCCTAGTCTTCAACATTGCATTTTCAATTAACTTTGTCAAGTTTAGATCCAAACATTGATTGATTTCTGTTTAGGCCTCAATTCATGGGGTTGGTACATAGATCTTTTTCTTTTGGTTTGCATAGTTTCAGTTAAATGATTACCCAATTTTGAATACTATTGATTGTTTGTTTTCTCAAGTGCCTATCCTCATCATTTTTTGTGACTTTGTTTTGGAAAACACAACCTTTCTTCAAAAACCTTTGATGTTAGATATTTGATGTTAGGTTGTTTTATGCCAAATCTTGGTGCAAACTACTTTTGAGATGTAGATTCACCCTTTCAACCAAGGTTGAAGCCTTTGTCTTTTAAACATCACTTTTTAGAGTTTGTATAACTTTAAGTCTTTTTGTTTTTGGAGCTTTCTTCATTAAACACAGATATGTCTAGCTACACTTATGGTACAGTCATGGATAAACTAACTTATGATAGAATGGCCACACAAAATGACTTTTATGACTTTAGTCATGAACCCTATGGTGACAATATGGTTTACGAGATAGATTTCTATCCACCTTATAAACATTAGTCATGGGAACATAGTCAAGATCCAACTTATGAACCAACTCATGATTGGAATGATTAAGTTTATCAGGAAGACTTAGATGCTTTTGATTGTTTAAGTAATCAAACTCCACAACGTACCAAGATCACCATTTTAGGTCCTCCTCCTTTGGTTTGCATGAGAAACCAAACTAAGAAGAATCTTATCCTTACCATTTTAGGACCTCTTCCTTTGGTTTTCAAAAGCAACCAAACTAAGAAGCATCTGATCATTACCATTTTAGGACCTCCTCCTTTGGTTTTCACAAGCAACCAAACTAAGAAGCATCTAGTTGTTACCATTCTTGTCCCATCACTAGTTTCTAATGAACCTATTATTGAAGAACCTCCATTTGATGAACCAGTTATTTTTGATCCCTTCTTCAATAGTCTAATCTTTGGAGAGTCCATTATTGAACCACAAACTATTTTTCCCACTAAACCAAATGTTCCCCACTTTAGAAATTATATACTGATCTTCAAGCCTAAATAAGAACTATTACCTCTTCAAAAGCCATCTTATAAGGATCAAAATGTGTTCAAAGTTGATCTTTTACAGCCAATTGTGAACCACAACCAACATGTTATTATTGAAACACCCATTTTTGATAAGATAAATTATGATAAGTCACCTATTCATATGTTACCTATTTTTAAAGAGCCCCATCTCCTTAACAAACTAGTCTCGATAGAATTGTCTCTTGATATTTTCCCACTCATTGAGGAAGCTCACTTTGATAGAGATGATTTTTTTGAGACATTCCTTGAGCATTTCCCTCTTTTTGAGGGGCTTCACTTAGATGAGTCAGTCTATGTTGAACCCTTCCAAAATGAATAAATTTTTATTTAGCCCATTATGCCATCACAAGACATTACTTGTCAAAAAATCAACATTCAATAGAACATTATCAAAACAACCATATCAGATGAAAATTCAATATTAAAGTCAGTTTCCATTTTTAAACTAACATTGGGTTTAGCATCAAAAACAAAATCAACATTAGTGATGACATTAGATTCATAGTCCATTACTTCAAAATCAGAGTTAGAAATAGATTATAGTATTGGTTATTACAACATTGGTTATAATTGCCTTACAGATCAATTTGAATATATTTATGATCCAGATCAATTTGAATATATTTATGATCCTTCTATGGTTTTTGAGGATGATTACTTCAGCATTGACACAAGTTACCCTAGTATCTTCTATGAGGATTGTGATGCCTTTCACCATCCCATTATTACCACCTAACATAGCCACATTATTGGCATTCTTCCTCTTATAAGTGTTGATCAAGAATGACATAATCACACTTTATTGAACTACATCCATGGAAACATAGAAGTTGAAGAATAACAAGGAGGCCACAACCACATTCATTAATTCAGAAGAATAATCTCTTAGTGAAACCTTTTTAGAGGTGATAGGGGATAAACACATATCAAACTCAACATATTTTAGTGATACCTTTTTTAAGGCACTAGAATAAAATAAAAGTTAAATGTTAACATATCTTTGTGAAATCTTCTCAAAGGTGCAATGGGATGATAAAAAAAAAAATCATTGGTGAAACCCTCATCAAGGTGCCAATAACTGAGCACAAAATTTCTTTATTGTTTACTGAAGATAATATCAAAGATCAAATCAAAATAGCTTCTAGTCTACATCATAATTAGATAGTAGCTACTCTCAAGATCAAGCAACAAAATAATCTGATGGTTCTATCAAGAGCATCTTCAGAGGTATTTAGCCCCGCCATAACCAAAATTTATGTCAAATCTGACATCAACAACATTACATGTGACTGAAAGTCCCAATCTCTATTTATTCCTACCCCATTATAAAATCCATTATCACCCACCTATTTATTACCCACTTATCTCATTTATCCTACCATTATTTACCATCACTGGCAACACTTTCCTTTATTGAGGTTATAAGGATATCTTATCTTAACATTTGAAAGAAGTAGAATCAACAATCTATGAAGATCAAAAACTCATTATTGAGATCCAAATAAGTAACAAGTTCTTAATAGAGTAGTTATTTTGAAAGGGTATTGGATAGTAACTTATATAGTTGATCATTTTTTTTGTCTCACATATTGACTAGGATGTGCATCTCCCTATCAACAAGAGCGACAAAACCATTTTTTCATCTGCCATTCACCCATTTGCCATTACCATGCCTTATTTCTTGGGGATAACTCTATAGACCCTTTTTAGGCATATTATACCATTGATATCCATGAACTAGGCCATTTAAACTACATTGACTTGAGGTCCTTCAGGAATATGTAGGAAATGTTTAATTTTTATTGAGGTCAGCTCGGTCAACCCTTTCCCATGATCTCACCATTTTTTGAGCAATCTAATCCAGTCATTACTTGGGGGAAACTTTTTCACCACTATATCCAATTTTATTGTGATCATTTCATTATACCATTTCCATTCCTATCTAGACCAAAGAATATTTTTAGTCATCCTACCCAATCCTATTTTGATCTTGGTTCATTTGGTTCTTCCCACACCTTTAATGAGGGGATTCTAATGAATTTTCAATAATCAATCAAATACATGTTTATAATGATAGTCTATGAAAGTAATGTGACAACTAATCTGGTAATATATCTTTCATCCTCTATCCACATTTATTTATGTGAGCTTAATTATAACCACCTATGGGCAAATCAATATTTCACCAGTCTTGCTACTAATTATAACTATCTATAGGTAAATTAGTATCATTGACCTATGTTGTTGTATCTTAGTTATAACCACCTATGGGAAAACTAGGGGAAACACTTGTTTATCATGCATTATTGCATCACCTTGCCATTACTATTTTCATTTGACTAGCCATTTGCTACTAATTATAACTATCTATAGGTAAATTAGTATCATTGACCTATGTTGTTGTATCTTAGTTATAACCACTTATGGGAAAACTAGGGGAAACACTTGTTTATCATGCATTGCCGCATCACCTTGCCATTATTATTTTCATTTGACTGACCATTTGCTAGATTTGAGAACTTGTTGGGACCTAGTTGGTTTTTCCTAAACTTTTATGTGGATGGAATTACTATGACTTGAGGTCATTTCAAAACTATGTAGGTCATCCTCAATTCATGTTGAGATCACCTTAGTCCCCCTTTCCTCACTCTCATCAATTTATGAGCATGGGTTGTTACAGCTAACGTAGTTGTCTTATTAGAACCTCTACTCTTAAGACGTGCATCTCCTCAACTAGATGATCCCACCTTATGAATATTTTATCCCAAAAACACTAGAAATACTTTGAAAATACCAAAAACATTATAACATGATCCAAAAAAGAACAAAAACATTGTTAGGGTGTGGAGCTAAAATCTTCACCAAGGAGCATACATTAGTAGATTCGGGTCTACACAGACACCGGCATCGGTCAGGAGAGACCAACGTCAGTCGGGAGTAGGTTTAGAGATGCCGACGTTGGCAGAGGATCGGCCGACGGTGGTCACAGGCAAGTAGCAGGAACCGACATCGGTTACCTGTGCGTCTAAAAAGCTATTTACATGGACAGAAGCGAGTGTTTGCATGATGAGTTTGAGTTGTAGTCTTAAACTCATGTCTCTATTATTAGCAATATTATTTTTAGAGCCCTTGTTCAAGTGGCTTAACTATTTGTTGGAAGTGCATGCTCAAGTCTCCTAATTCTATATGTAGAATTAGATCTTCCTAGCTTATAGTAGTTGTAGTGGATTATTGTAGTAATTCATTTTGTGTGAAGAACAGTACATAATTGAATCAATCCAAGTTTGTTGGAGTTGATTGTTCTTGAGAGAGAGAGCTCTTGAGGAATAGAGATCTATTGAGAGATCTATACATCTAGGAGAGGTGTGGAAGAAAGAAGTTTCTTCAATTGTATTCCTTTTGTAAAGAGTTTGTTAATACAAGTTTTCAGGGTGGTTTCTTGTATCTCTTGTTCTTGCTATTATCTCATTCAGTTACTTGTCTATTTGATTTATTTCCACATTTATTGCTTTCATAATTCTAATCTATTGTTGGTTGATCCCCAACAAGTGGTATCAGAGCCTTGGTTGCAGGTTCAGAGCTTGATATCCATCAAGTGGTATCAAAGCTCAGGTTCACTAACAGGTGGTTCAGATCTGTGTAGTGTGTATTGATTACAGGTTCTCACAAGGGTTTTTGCAGGGATTTTTGTTTGAGTGGGAGAAGCAATGGCAAATGAAAGTAAATTGAGAATGGAAAAGTTCAATGGCAAAAATTACCAACATTGGAGAATGCAGATAGAGGATTATCTGTATCAGAAAGATCTCTACTTATCGTTAGGTGGTGTTGCAAAGAAGCCCAAAGACATGGAGGATGAAGAATGGGAAGTTCTTGACAGAAAGGCTCTGGGGTCTATAAGACTGAGTCTAGCATCCACTATGATATCTAATCTATCACAGGCAAAGTCTACAGTAGAGTTGATGACTACGTTAACAAATTTGTATGAAAAAACCTCAGCTTTTAATAAGGTATATCTTATGAAGCAGTTATTTAATTTGCATATGAATGAAGGTAGATCTGTTTCTACTCATCTGAATGATTTCAATGGAATTGTGAATCAATTAAGTTCAGTGAATATAGTGTTTGATGATGAAATAAAAGCTCTTTTGATATTATGTTCTTTGCCTGAAAGCTGGCATGGCTTAGTAATGGCAGTAAGTAATACTGCATCTGCATCAAATATTTTAAAAGTAGAGGATGTTGTTAGTGTTATCTTGAATGAGGAAATACGTAGAAAAAGCATAGAAGAGGCATCTGGGAATGCTTTACGTTTTGAGAGCAGGGGAAGGCAGAAAGAGAAGAGCAAGAAAGGCAGATCAAGATCCAAATCTAAGGGGAAAGGCAGATCTAAATCCAGAAATGGCAGAAAGCCACAATGCTGGAATTGTGGAAAGATAGGGCACATAAGCAGAGATTATTGGTCAAAACCTAAGGAGGACAATCAGCACGAAGGAAAGGAAGAAGCCAAGGTTGCAGGTATTGCACAAGATGCTTTAATTTTCACTCTGCATACTAATATATAATCTTGGGTATTAGATTCTGGTGCATCTTTTCATGCTACCCCTAACAGGGAATATTTTAGTGACTATATCCATGGAGATTTTGGAATAGTGTATCTAGGGGATGATGAGCCCTGTAGAATAATTGGCAAAGGTAAAGTGCAGCTGAAGATGCAGAATAAAAACACATGGGTGTTGAGAGATGTGATGCATGTTCCTAGCTTGAAGAGAAATTTAATTTCTACAAGAAAGTTAGAGGATGAGGGTTGTATAGTAACTCTCACAGTAGAATTTTGGAAGGTGACCAAGGGTGCACTTGTTATGGCCAGAGGTAAGAGAGAAGGTACTCTCTATTTATGTAATTGTGTTACTAACAAATCTCCTTCTGTATTATCTACTTCAGATGTGGACGCTAAATTGTGGCACTCAAGGCTTGGCCACATGAGTGAGAAGGGGATGTCAATTCTTAAGTCCAAAGGTATGCTTTCAGATTTAAAAGGCATAGATCTAGAGTTTTGTGAGCACTATGTATTTGGAAAATAAAAAAGGGTTAGTTTTCTCAAGACTGGGTCTACTAAGAAGAGGCATAAGTTGGAGCTTGTTCACACAGACGTGTGGGGACCAGCTCAGGTTGCTTCCATTAGAGGATCACAGTACTATGTATCTTTCATAGACGATGCTATAAGGAAGGTATGGATCTATTGCATTAGAAGAAAATTTGATGTATTTGAGACTTTTAAGATTTGGAAAGCTATGGTTGAGAATGAAATAGGTAAAAGATTGAAGTGCCTGAGATCAGACAATGGTGGTGAGTTCTGCAGTCATAAGTTCAGAGATTATTGTTACATGCATGGAATCTGTAGGCAAAGGATGGTTCCAAGGACACCTCAGCAGAATGGAATTGCTAAAAGGATGAACAAGACAATAATGGAGCATGCAAGATGTATGAGATTGCATGCCGGTTTGCCCTTACAATTTTGGGCACAAGCTGTTGACACTGTAGTACACCTGATTAACAGAGGACCCTCTATAGCTCTAGATGGTGGTATCCCAGAAGAGGCATGGACAGGTAAAAAGGTTGATCTCTCATATCTCAAATTTTTTGATTGTGAAGCCTTTGTGCACATAGATAAAGAAAATAGAAAGAATCTTGATGCTAAGTCTATGAGGTGCACGTTTATTGGCTATGGCTCAGATGATTTTGGTTACAGATTGTGGAATCTAGAAACTAACAAGGTAATCAGGAGCCATGATGTTGTTTTCAATGAAAGAGTGATGTATTGTGATCAACTAAGGACGCTGAATCAATCTGAGTAGAGTAATGGTGAATTGGATGAGGTGAAAGTCCAAAATGAGCTCACGGGAAAAAGAAATAATCACTTGCAGGAAAACACAGAAACTGACGTCGGCAGGGTAGGAACTGGTGTCGGCAGTACAAAAACCGGTGTCGGCCATACAGAGACCGATGTCAGTAGGACAGGCACCGAGGTTGGTCAGGCAGAACTAACGTTGGCCAGTAACAGGTCTGGAGGTGACCGAGGTCGGTCACTGTCAGAGAATTTGGGTGGACAGCGTGTTGTGAATGAGTCTCAGACACCCATCAGGAGGTCAGAAAGGGTGAGTAAGCCTCCAATCAGATATTCTCCTTCTTTATTTTATTTATTGCTAACTAATGGTGGAGAACCAGAGAGTTTTGAAGAAGCAATACAGGTGGAGTCCAAGAGTCAGTGGGAGCGTGGCATGGTTGAGGAGTTGGAGTCCTTAAGAGAGAACCAAACATGGGATTTGGTTGAATTGCTAGCTAGTAAGAGAACACTCAAGAACAGATGGACCTACAGGTTGAAAGAAGGTGAGAATGGATAGATGAGATATAAGGCCAGATTAGTATTGAAAGGATTTGCATAAAAGCCAGGTATTGACTTTGGTGAGATTTTTTCTCCTATTGTTAAAATGACTTCTATAAGGGTTGTATTGTCTTTGGTTGCTTTTGAGGATTTACATCTTGAGCAGCTAGATGTTAAGACAACATTTCTTCATGGAGATTTGGATGAGAAAATTTATATGGAACAGCCAGAAGGATTCGAGGTCAAGGGTAAGGAGAAGTTTGTGTGTAGATTGAAGAAAAGCTTGTATGGCCTCAAACAAGCTCCTAGGCAATGGTATTTAAAATTTGATAGGTTTATGACTGAGCATGGCTATAGTAGGTGTCAATCTGACCATTGCATGTATTTCAAGAGATTTGATAATGGTAGATATATTATTCTATTGTTGTATGTAGATGATATGCTGGTTGCAGGATCACACATGCAGAATATCTCTGAGCTTAAGGTGAAATTAGCTCAAACGTTTGCTATGAAGGATTTGGGAGCAACAAAGAAAATCCTTGGCATGAGAATTAAGAGAGACAGGAAAAATCACAGGTTGATATTGTCTCAAGAAGATTATGTGGACAAGGTGTTGAAACGGTTCAATATGCAGGATGCTAAACCAGTAAGCACACCTTTGGCTAGACATTTTAAGTTGAGTAAAGAACAATGTCCTAATTCATATGATGAGGTAGAGTACATGAGTAAGGTTCCATATTCTTCCATAGTAGGGAGTTTGATGTATGCAATGGTGTGTACTAGACCGGATATTGCCCAAGCAGTGGGAGTGGTAAGTAAGTATATGGCCAATCCAGGTAAGGAACATTGGAAAGCAGTTCAGTGGATCCTTAGATATCTGAGAGGAACCAACAGTAGGCACTTGTGCTATGGAGGTTCAGATGCTTCTCTACATGGTTATGTAGATTCAGATATGGCAGGTGATTTGGATGGTAGGAGGAGCACTACAGGTTATGTTTTCACTGTAGGTGGAATGGCGGTTAGCTGGATATCTAAGTTACAGAAGGTTGTTGCCTTGTCAACTATAGAAGCAGATTATATTGCAGCCAAGAAGCTAGCAAAGAGATGATATGGATGACACGGTTCATGGATGAGATTGGTAGGGAGCATGAGAGTTGCAGATTGTATAGTGACAGTCAGAGTGCAATCCATTTGGCTAAGAATTCAGCCTTTCATTCAAGAACAAAGCACATATAGCTAAGGTATCACTTCATATGGCAGGTATTGGAAGATGGTGAGTTGAAGCTGGAGAAGATTCATATAGATAGGAATCTTGTTGATATGTTAACCAAGCCAGTTACAAAGGAGAAGTTGAATCTTCATTCAACTTCTATTGGTCTTCATGATTGAGTTGAAGAAGGAGGAGCTAGAAGATGTTGTTGTACAGGTACTGGTGCAGCTGTTTATCTCCAAGTGGGAGATTGTTAGGGTGTGGAGCTAAAAGCTTCACCAAGGAGCATACATTAGTAGATTCGGGTCTACACAGACACCGGTGTCAATCAGGAGAGACTGACATCGGTCAGGAGCAGTTGCAGAGATGCTGACGTCGGTAGAAGATCGGTCGACGGTGGTCACAGGCAAGTAGCAGGAACCGACGTCGGTTACCTGTGCATCCAGAAAGCTATTTTCATGGACAGAAGCAAGTGTTTGCATGATGAGTTTGAGTTGTAGTCTTAAAATCGCATCTCTATTATTAGTAATACTATTTTTAGAGCCCTTGTTCAAGTGGCTTAACTATTTTTTGGAAGTGCATGCTCAAGTCTCCTAATTCTATATGTAGAATTAGATCTTCCTAGCTTATAGTAGTTGTAGTGGATTATTGTAGTAATTCATTGTGTGTGAAGAACAGTACATAATTGAATCAATCTAGGTTTGTTGGAGTTGATTGTTCTTGAGAGAGAGAGCTCTTGAGGAATAGAGATCTATTGAGAGATCTATACATCTAGGAGAGGTGTGAAAGAAAGAAGTTTCTTCAATTGTATTCCTTTTGTAAAGAGTTTGTTAATACAAGTTTTTAGGGTGGTTTCTTGTATCTCTTGTTCTTGCTATTATCTCATTTAGTTACTTGTCTATCTGATTTATTTCCGCATTTATTGCTTTCACAATTGTAATCCATTGTTGGTTGATCCCCAACAAACATTATCTCATGCTTCTACACATTTATACATTCGCATTCCACCATCCCATGCTCTCACTATTTTGTGAGCAACTATTAAGTTTGAATGATCTTGTCATTTTGTGATCAACTATTAAGTTTACTACACTCTTGACATTTTGTAAGCATATAAACACTAATTAATTTCATCTTATCCCACATACTTATCATTTTACAAGATCATTTTTTTGTCTCATCAACTTCTCATTTTCAAGACTATTCTCATTTATTTATCGTATCTTCCATTTATTATATAAATCATACTGGTCTGATCATCATTTTTATTCTATCTTATTTCTTGGGAGAACTACATTTAGCTTGAAGTTCATGTTGGAACATGCATCCATGGAACTATGTAGGCAACATCCACTTTTTTGATACATCTGGAGTTAGCTCGACCAACCCCTTCCTTTTCTTCTCTTCCCCCATTTCTACTATCATTGTTGCTCTTTAATTAGGGAACAATTGTCATTGTTATTTGTTATGATGTGGTGGAAAGTACATCTCTACCACACATGTATGAACATTTGTCTTTAAACCACACTAACTTGGTTTTTATTTATGTGTGTTTATTTGAGTTTTCTTGGTGTTTTGTTGTGCTTTCTCACCTCTCCTTTTATTTCTTCTCCTCTCTTTTTATTACTTATTGTCTGATCTTTGTCTTATGTTTCCTTGAATGTTTTTTTCTTATCTTTTTTTTAGAACATCTTGATAATTCACATGGATATTGATTTCTTATACCTTGATTCTATGTTATTACGTTGTTCTTGGATCATTTTTTTATTTGATTGTTGTTGGTGTCTTGTTTTTCTAATTGATTTTGCTTTTTTGTGTTCAAGAATGCCTTGATGGTCCTCATGGATCTTGATTATTCATATCTTGGTCTCATGTCATTGAGATGTTCTTGCCTTTTGTTTTTAAACATTTTCATTCCTACTTAAGTCTTGATAGATCATATCTTGATTTCAAGTTAGGTTCATTTATGTTTATCTTTTTCTTTATCTTTTGCTTTTTTATTTAAATGTAAATTGTTGTAACTCTAGTTTTGGTCATTGTTTTACCATTATCCTTAGTTATAGATATTCACATTTGAACTGGCTCAGCATAATTGGAATCTTATGTCATTATAAGTTATTCATACTTATGATGCTTAATTTCTTTTTCTATATCAAGCACTTTGTGCTCAGGTCTCAACATCTTAACATCAACATCAACTCTGATAAATGATTCTCAAGAACACTTTACAAAACCTAGGCTCATGATATGGAATTAGGCTTCTAGGTAGCATGCATTCTATGCTTAGACATGTATTTATTTGCATGCATTATAAGTCTAATCAATTCTTGGTAATTTTTCATCATTCCTCTTTCCATTCTCTCCCAAACTTGGGTGAACTACATTGGCCTAAAGTTCATTTTGAAACATGAGTCCATGGAACTATGTAGGCAATGCTTAATTTATTTTGAGGTCAAATTAGATATCTCCATTCTTCATTTCATCTCTCTCATCAATTTGTGCATTCTCATATGCTTGGTTTCATAAGGATTTCTAAGCCATTACACCATCACATGTACGTTTATGCCCACTTGCTTTAACATCTTTGAGTTATTTTGCTTGCCAATTGCCCATGCTGGGGCATAAATTATAAACCACATTCAAATCAAATCATCTTTATAGGGAAAAATAATTATTTATTCTTTATCAATGATCAAGATTCACCCTATTGGGGTAAAATTATTTCATCACGATCAAATTTACTCTACTAGAGTAATTCTTATTATCTTCTCTTTAGAGACCCCATTCTAATGGTACTTCCCTTCCTAAAGTAGAAAATTCTCTCTTTTCATCTAATTCCAAGCTCTCCACATTAAATCCCATGATGGAAATTTTTAGTGTGCAATTTGTCTCTAGATTGATCAATGTCATAAGAACATAGATTTTACTCTCAAATTGGGTAAGTTTATAGTGTGTCCCTTAAATTTATGGATTGTATCTTTCCCATTCCACCCATTTCTGGGGCCGATTATACCTCTCATTATATTTTGATCATTGATGGTAATCACGTGTGTAAGTATTAGCTCATCTGGATGTGATCTATTCAATGGGTTAATCTCTCACTTTTTCTCTCTTTTGTAGAGTTTATCCTTCTCTTTCATCCTAGTATGTCCTCTTGAGGGGGCATCATGTGTCTGTTCTAGTTTATTCTTAATAAATATTTTCTTTTAAAATATGTTGCTTCACCTGAATGTCTCATTATGCCTTCTCAAATAAGGGCAAAATGTAGACATCCAATTCTTAACACCATTTGTGTTAAAATTTTCAATCTTACTCGAATTGCACTCAAATACATATTTTAGGTCAAAATCTATGAAACATGATAAATGGTTTGAACTTGTCATTTAAAAGTACCAATTTAGGTCAAAGTATCCCTAAATAAGGAAATGCAATTTATGGGTCAACTAACTTTGATCAATTCATTTTAAGTCAAAATGATGATATCACCTTTTATGCTCTGGATCACTCTTGTCTCCTAAATTCATTGGTACACTCCATTTACCTTTGTTATTTTGTGTTAAAAACATCCTAAATGTAAATACGGTTCCAACACATCTAATGTCACCTTTTAATTCTTCCTGAGTCAAATTATAACTCAGTAATATGAACTTTTGACCATTTTGATTAATTGAGGGCCAATTTTCAAATAATTGCATAAATGTTGTTTAACCTTTTTTAATGATAATTAATCCAAATCAAGAGCTTAATTGGATTTTTCATGAATTTTTTTGAATATTTCTTTTTTAAAATTGATTCCTATTAACTACATCATTAGGTGACATCATTTCTTGGGAAGACATCCCTAGGCCATAAATACCACAAATATCAAGATTATGGGTCACCCATTAATATTCAATGCCCCTTATTCCAAGGTCATGATGAAGATAATTATGTATTTAATTCTAAATATTAGGATTATCCATGGCCACACATCTCAATCTTAAGATGGATGGTCATGGTTGATCCTGATCAATCTCAAAAATCTATAAATAGAGAGGCCATGAACATCATTTCTAAGCTATTTTGGTGCAAGGTTATTATGCTCAAATATCTTCACAATATTGAATCTTGTAAAGTTATAATGTTAAATTGTTTCCACAAGGATTTGCATTTGATCTTAGATTTTGTTTGCAAGCTTCATTGATAGGCTAGTTTAGTGATTTAGAATCAAAAGCCTAGGTTTTATGGAGTGTTCTTGAGGCATTGGAGGAGCTTACCACCATTTTTGACAAAGACAAGGATTCTTGATCAAGGGAGAACATGTTTTTTATCCACATGGGTATGGTGAATCCATTTGGTAAGGTAATATGGTGTTGTTTTCTTTCATTTGTTTCTTGTTATCTTTTGTAATTCCTATAGGAATATATAGGCTTGGTTAGTTATTTATTTATGCATGTTTCATTATTTATGGACTAATTATTGAATAAATTACTTTGTAATCCTCTCTACAAATATTGTAGCTAAAGATGCATAATAAATAGGCCCTACCTAACTAGTGATTCCCCCATGCATAATTGATCTGAGAGTGAAGGCTTCCCAAATGACCAATTTCAAAATTATAGAGATCCCATCAATACCAACCCTATTTTATAATCCCTTGGGGAGAATTCAAAGGTTTAGAAAGAGAAAATTGGAGGATGAAGCTGGAATGTAAATTATTCTTAAAGAGAGATAAGAGGTCTATGGCTTGTCTAAAAGGTAGAATAGATAGTTGGGGTAGTCCTCCTACATTGAAGATTCTAGTTCCTTGGTAGAAGCCCACAAAGAAGCTTTGGTAGCATTATATGAGGGGGTGGAAATGGCAAGGCAATATTTGGAACAAGAACTAGAAAAAATCAAGGAACAACAATATACCATTCATATTCTAGTAGGAATTGAGGTTAAAGTGCAAGAAGATGATTTAAAATGTTATAATGCTCTAAAGGCACTTGAAGTAATGAAGGCTAAATTATCCCCTCATATATCTCAAATGCACCAATTTTTTTATTATTTAAAAGGATATGAAAACAAATTGAAGTTATTTATATTGAACACAACTAATAAGGCATATAACCATCTAGACCTAATGACACCATTAATGGAATCTAATGCTTTAAATTTGGTGGTCATTAGAATATAAGAAGCCAAATAATGGGTGACAGTAGTTAGGGCATTGATGCCTAAATATTAAGAGCATGAGGCACTCATTTTGTATATTTTGGATAATTTGAAATTATCCAAGGCAAGGGATGTTACAAGTAAGCTAATAAGTAGAATTAATTTTGATAAGCTCATTTGATAATCATAATAGAATTTTATGTAAAGTATAGAGGCATTAACACTATAAGATATTGAATAAAAATAGAGTTTTGAAAGAAGCAAAGTAACTGAAGTTGAGATTTTGGAGTTCAACTTCCAAAATACAAAGGCAAAACATGCAAAACTATTAGAGCAAGTTAAAAGGGTACACCAACCCTCGTTATTAAACTTAGACATTATAAGGTAGTAACATGATGCGAGTCAAAAGTGCTTTCTTGAGATAGAGGCAAAGAAGAAAAATATTAATGTTTTTACCTCTAATTTAACATCAATGTCTATAGTTATGACTCCTAATAAGGTTAATGCATCCATGTAGACATCCACTCAGCCTTAAAGGCCAATTTTGTGCACATAAATTCAATATAGTGGCATCAATTTTGTGCTTGTACTTATTTTATGATTCAAACTTAATCTAAAATTTGCCTATTTATTTTGTAAGCATGCACATGTTGCATGATATTATAAATGTTGACTTTAATTCTTGATGATTGTAAGCTAACTCTGTGTATACATTATATACGATTTTAACACTACAATTAGAATTAAGGTTTTGAATATGCCATGTAATCAATTTTTTCATGTACTTGGAGGATGAGGTGACCTTTCCCCAAGTCTATTTAAACATATGTAACCCACATTTTTAAATGGTTGGAAAATTTCAATACAGAAGTAGAATCAATTTTGATTATCAGTAAATGTGTTTGTATATTTTCTCTCCAAACTCTATGTAATTAGGATTAATATTTTTGGTTGTATGATTAAATAATAATTAGTGTGAAATATCTGTGAGGAATTATTTCTCGTTATGATTGATATGCTAGTTTTAGATGTGCAATAGCTATTGAGTGATTAACATATTATATTGATCATTGGAAAGTAAGTTGATTGTCCATTATTATAAGTGTGTAGAGGTGTTTTCATTGATTTAGTTTCATATGTATATGCAACAATGATCTTAGATACCTCCTTGGTCTAAGTCATAATCTCTTGTGTAAGGGTGTGCAATAGTTTCTAAAAATAGTAATGTTTCACTAAGGCCTTTGAGTTTCTTAAATCAAAATTATCCTAGAATGGTTAACCATGCTTATCTGTGTGTGTAATAGATGATAGCAATAGACATTGATTTTGAAATAACTTGTCCACTCATAATCTATCCTAAGAGATGATTCCTAAAGCCATATAATCCTTCTTTTTTTCCCTCCCTTTCCCTCTTTTTTGAGACCTACCCACTCTAGATTAGCTACCATCCATCCACCAGCTCACCTAGATTTTAAATTTCTTTTAGAGACCATTCATCCATTCATAATATTATTTAACAACCTACATGCCATAATTACTATTTCATCACCTAGTTTTTAAAAATACATACCTACAACTCATGTCCTAGAGTGGAGTTTACATCTATTGAGATCTTGAAATGTTAGAGGCTACCTCATTATGAGTTGGTGTGCATAAAAAATACATCAACACTCTTTACAAGATTAGATTTACCTTAAAAGTTATCTCCTAGGAGATACCTTTCAAACAAGAACAAGAGTGGATTTCCCCTTCAAGGTATCTCCTAAGAGCAACCTTTGGACTAGATCTCTAAGTTTCCTATATCAAACTTTCTTAGTCTACTTGACTATGTTAGTTTGTGCGTGTGCAACATCTACTCGAAAACATTGGTTCTAAAAATACTTGTCCATGGATAATCCATCTTAAAAGGTAAACCTTGAGTTCATAGAGCCTCTCTTTTCTACTCTACCCTTCCCCCTATTTTGTAAATTTCTAGAGTGAAACTTTCCCAAGGAGATAAATTCAAGTCACCCACTAAGATATCTTCATGTTACCCTCGAGGAGATAATTTCAAGTCACCCATTAATGTATCACAATGCCCTTTAAATAATCTCCCATTAGATAACTTGAGGTTGAACTTGTCCACCATTTATTTGGTGTATAAAGGATTCAATGAGTAAATAGGTGTTTTAATTAAAGAAGTCAGTTAACAATACATTGATTGTTGTGTATAAGGTATTATGTAGATCTTATCAAGGGGTAAAGGAGTTTTAATTCCAAATTTCAATGTGAAACCCATCAAAATTTTAGACCTCATAATAACATCAAGAGATATTTAAATAAGGTAAATATTTCATTGAATAATTTTGTATTGAACAAGACTTACACTCAAGAGCATTGCCATACCTTTAAATAATTATAAAGCCCTTAAAAGGAATTTTATAGGAAATACTTTGAAGGGTGTTGTCATACATTGAATGGAACATTGAAAGTATCTTCTAAGGGACACATTCAACATGCAAATAAGTATAATTTTCCTTGACCCTAAAGGCACTACTGGGTGATAACTTAAAGGACCTTGTAATACTTTCAAGGTATCTCCTAGGAGTTACCTTTCAAACATGCACAATAGTGGATTTATCCTTTAAGGTATCTCCTAGGAGATACATTCAAATTATCCATGAAGGTATTATGGATGATAAAGGGAAAACACCAAGCACATATGACACAATAGGTAAGAAGGCTCAGCCTTTAGACCCTACTTCCCTAGTTTCTTCATATATTTCTATTTTTGGTTTAGTCTTAATCAATGCTATTTTGATTACTCCCAAGGTGGAATATGTCACCCTCATGCTTTATGTTTCATTTCCCTCTTCTTCCATATTACAAATCCCTCTCCTCACTCCCAATATAGAGAATTATTCTTCTACCAACATTGTTTCATTATCCCCCATAGTGCCATTTGCATCCATTGTTCCCATTACTACTGATGTTACCTCTAAGACTACAATATTCTAAAGCATGAAGAATAAAAGGGCCACTAAGAAAATTTAAATAGCATTGGCCACTTCCCAACTTCATGTTTCTTCCACATAGATTAGTTTACCAATGTCTTCCACAAGTTCCTCCCAAGTGACTATTGTTACATATTAAAGAAAGGGAAAAAGGGGTAAGCAAGTCATTATAGTCCATCCACTCCCTCAATATAGAGGTGTGGATTGGTCCAAGATCATTTGTCCCTCCCTTCCCAACATAGTCCTCAAAGGAGTAGAAGAGAAAAAATCAATAACAACTCTTGAGGTGGAGGCTGCAGCTAAAGATTCATAACAAATAGACCTTAACCAGCTAGTGATTCCCCCATGGGGAAATTTATCTAAGATCTAAGGCATCCCAAATGCCCAATTTCAAAATTACAAATCTCCCATAAATAAAAACCTTGTTTGATAAGCCCTTGGGGAGCAATCAAAGGGTTATAAAGAGAAAACTAGAGAATGAAGCTGGAAAGGAAATTATTCTTGAAGAGAGACATGAGGTCCATGCCTTATCTAAAAGGTAGAATAGATGTCTAGGATAGGTCCCCTACATTGAATATTTTAAGTCCCTAACATGAAGTACACAAAGATGTTATGGTAGTATCTCATAAGCAAGTGGAGGTGGCAAGGTAAGAAATAGAACAAGAAAAAATTAAGGAACAATAACAAACCATTCATATTCTAGTAGGAATTAAGGTTGAGGTCCAAAAAGTCACTTAAAAATGTTATAAAACTATAGAGGCACTTGAAGAAATGAAGGCTTAATTATCCCCTCATATACATCAAATGCATTAATTATTTTATTATTTAAAATGAGATGAAAATAAATTGAAGTTATTGATCTTGTACACAACTAATAAGGCATACAACCATATAGACCTAATGACACCATTAGAGGAATCTAATTCCCTCAATTTGGTGGTCATTGGAAGACAAGAAGCTAGAGAATGGGTGATATCAGTTGGGGAAATGATGTTGAAATATGAAGAGCACGAGGCACTCATTTTATAGATTTTGGACAGTTTGAAATTATCTAAGGTAAGGGATGTTACAAATAAGGTAATAAGTAGAATTAATTTTGATCATCTCATTAGATAAGAATCCAAGAACTTTATATAGAGTTTACAGGGTTTAACACTAGAATATATTGAAGTATAATTGAGTTTTGTAAGAAGGAAGGCAACTGAAGTTGAGATTTTCAAGATCAACTTCCAAAATACAAAGGTAGAACATGCAAAACTATTAGAGAAAGTTAACAAGGTACACCAACCCTTGTTATTAAACTTAGGCATTATAAGGCATCAATATGATGTGAGTCATAAGTGCTTTCTCGAGATAGAGGTAAAGAAGAAAAAGACTAAGGTTGTTACCTCCAGTTCAACACCAACATCTACAGTTATGACTCTTACTAAGGTTAAAACATCCATGTAGACATCTACTCAACCTTAAGGTCTAGTTTTGTGCATGTAAATTCATGATAGAAACATCATTTTTTTACTTTATCTCTCTTTTTATAACTTAATGTAAACATTGCCTATTTATTTTTTAAACATACACACATTGCATGATATTATAAAGGTTGACTTTAATTCTTGATGAATGTAAGCTAACTCTATGTATACATTACATATGGTTTTGACACTACAATTAAAACTAAAGTTCAAACTATGCCATGTAATCAATTTTTATATGATAATTAGAAGATGAGGTGAACCCTCCCCAAGCCTGTTTAAACATATATAACCCACATTTGTAAAGATTCATAAAATTTTAATACAGAAGTAGAATCAGCTTTGATTGTTGGAAAATACATCTATGTATTTTTATCTAAGCTCTATGTAATTAAGATTAATATTTTTGGTTGTATAATTAAATAATTCTTAGTGTGAAATATCTACAATTAATTCTTTCTTGTTATGATTAATATACTAATTTTATATATTTAATAGCTATTGAGTGATTAGCAGATTATATTGATCATTAAAAAGTAAGTTGATTGTTTCATTTTTTTAAGTGTGTAGAGGTGTTTTCATTGATATAGTTTATTGTGTATGTGCAAAAACTATCTCAGATATGTCCCTAGTCTGAGTCATAATCTCTTGAGTATGGGTGTGTAATAGCTACTCTAAAAGGAACAAATTTTTATTGAGGCCTTTGAGTTTCTTATATCAAAAATATCCTAGACAATTTGACCATGTCTATCTGAATAGCTACGAGAAATAAACATTAGTTTTGAAATCACTTGTCCACTTAGAATCTAGCTTGATAGGTGATTCTTGAAGCTATAGAATCCTCCTTTTTTGCCTTACCTTTCCCTCTTTTTTGGGTTTATTTATGAGACCTACCGACTCTATATTATATACCATCTAGCCACTAATGTTCCTATATTTTAACATTCTTTTAGAGACCATTCATCCATTCATAACACTGGTTAACAACCTACATATGTTTATTTCTATTTCATCACATGGTTGTTAAAACTGGATACCTAAAACTCATGTCCTAGAATGGAGTTTACCTCCATTGAGATCTTGAAATGTTAGAGGCTACCTCATTATGAGCTAGTGTACATAAAAACCATATCGACACTCTTTACAAAAGTAGATTTACCCTTCAAGGTATCTCTTAGGAGATACCTTTCAAATAGTCACACAAATGGATTTCTCCTTTAAGTTATCTCCTAAGAGCAACCTTTGGCCTAGATCTCTATGTTTCCTATATCAAACTTTCCCAGACTACTTTATTATGTTTATATGTGTGTGTGAAATAGCTACTCACAATAAACATTGGTTTTGAAAACACTTATCCATGGACAATCCATCTTAAAAGGTAAATCTTGAGACCATAGAGCCTTTCTCTTTTGCTCTACCCTTCTCCCTATTTTTGAAACTTCCTAGAGTGAAACTTTCCAAAGGAGATAATTTAAGTCACCCATTAAGATACCTTCATATCACCCTCAAAGAGATAATTTCAAGTCACTCATTAAGGTATTACAAGTCCCTTGAAGGAATCTCCTAGTAGATACCTCAAGGTTAAACTTGCCCACCATTATTGTGGTATATAAAGGATTCAATGAGTAAATAGGTGTTTCAATTAAAGAAGGTAGTTAATAATACATTGATTATTATTTATAAGGTATCCTATAGATATTATTGAGGGTTCAAGGTGTATTAATTTTGAGATTTAATGTGAAACCCATCAAAATTATAGACCTCATAAGATCATCAAGAGACAGTTGAATAAGATAAATCCTTCATTACATCATTTTGTATTGAACAAGAATCACACTCAAGAGTGTTGCCATAGCTGTAAGGAATTAGAAGGCCCTTGAAAGGAATTTCCTAGGAGATAATATGAAGGGTGTTGTCATACATTAAAGGGAACATTCAAAGTATCTCCTAGGAGACACCTTCAACATGCACATGAGTGGAATTTTACTTGAACCTGAAGGCACTAGTAGGTGATAACATAAAGGACCTTGTAATAATTTCAAGGTATCTCCTAGGAGATACCTTTTAAACATCCAAAAGAGTGGATTTATCCTTCAAGTTATATCCTAAGATATATCTTCAAGTTATGCATGAAGGTATTATAGTTGATAAAGGGAAAACACCAAGAATAGATGATACAATAGGTAAGGCTTAGCCTTCAGACCCTACTTCCCTAGTTTCTTCATATGTTCTTATTTTTGGTTCAATCCCAATTAGTGTAATTTTAAGAACTCATAAGGTGGGGGATGTCACCCCCACCCCTGATGTTTCATTTTCCACTTCTTGCATATTGAAAATCCCTCTCCTCACTCCCAAGATAGATAAGGATTTTTCTACCACCATTATTTCATTATCTAAAATAGTTCCATCTACATCCATTATTCCCATTTCTATTGATGTTCCCTCTAGGACTACCATAGTCCAAACCATAAATAAGAAAAGGACCACTAATAAAATTGAAACAATACTAGCCACTTCCTAGCTTAATTTTTCTTCTACATAGATTATTTTGCCAATGCCTTCCACAAGTTCCTCCCAAGAGACTACTATCACATCTTTAAGAAAGGGAAAAAGGGTAAGAAAGTCATTATAGTCCATCCACTCCCCAAATATGGAGGTGTGGACTATTCTGAGATCATTTGGTCCTCCCTTCTTGACACACTCCTCAAAGGAGAAAAAGAGCAATAATTAGTAGAAAATTTTGAGGTAGAGGCTATAGCTAAAGATGCACAACAAATAGACCCTACCTAGCTAGTGATTCACCCATGGGAAATTGAATTGAGAGTGAAGTATTCCTAAATTCCTAATTTCAAAATTACAGAGCTCCCATCAATAACAACCCTATTTGATAATCCCTCAAAAATCATTTAAAATATTAGAAAGAGAAAATTAGAGGATGAAGCTAGAATGGAAATTATTATTGAAGAGAGATAAGAGGTATATGCCTTTTATAAAAGGTAGAAAAAATAGCTATGGAATTCCCCTTACATTAAATATTTTAGGTCCCTAGCATGAATCCCACAAATATGCTATGGTAGAATTGCATGAGGGGGTAGAGGTGGCAAGGTAAGAACTAGAACAATAACTAGAACAAATCAAGGAACAACAACAAACCATTCATATTCTAATAGGAATTGAGGATAAAGTGAAATAAGCTGCTTCAAAATGTTATAATGCTCTAGAGGCACTTGAATCAATGAAGGATAAATTATCTTTTCATATAGATCAAATGCACCAATTGTTTAATTATTTATAAGGAGATGAAAATAAATTGAAGTTATCGAACTTGTACACAACTAATAAGGCATACAACCATCTAGACTTGATGGCACCATTAAAGGCATCTCATGCCCTCAATTTGGTGGTCATTGGAACATATGGACATAGAGAATGGGTGATAATAGCTTGGGAATTTATGGCCAAATATCAAGAGAATGAGGTGCTTATTTTTCATATTTTGGAAAATTTGAAATTATCCAAGGTAAGGGATGTTATAGGTAAACTAATAATTAGAGTTAATTTTAATTAGATCATTTAAGAAGAATCCTAGAACTTTATTCAGAGTTTATAGGGGTTAACACTAGAAGATATTGAAGAAAAAATGAGTTTTTAAAGAATGAAGGTAACTAAAGTTGATATTTTCAAGATCAACTTCCAAAATATAAAGGTAAAACATGTAAAATTGTTAGAGAAAGTTAACAGGGTACACTAACCCTTGTTATTAAACCTAGATATTATAAGGTAGCAACATGATGTGAGTCACAAGTGATTTTTTTAGATAGAGGTGAAGAATAAAAATACTAGGGTTGTTACATCTATTTCAACACCATCATCTATAGTTACGACTCTTACTAAGGTTAATGCATCCATGCAAATGTCCACTCAGCCTTAAGGGCTAGTTTTGTGCATGTAAATTTAATATAGTGGAATCAATTTTGTACTTGTAGTTCTTTAATGATTTGAACTTAATGTAAAATTTTCCCAATTATTTTGTAAACATGCACACATTGCATGATATTGTAAAGGCTGGCTTTAATTCTTGATAAATGTAAGTTAACTCTATATATACATCACATACAATTTTGACACTACAATTAAAAATAAGGTTCTAACTATGCCATGTAATCAATTTCACATGTACTCAGAGGATGAGATGACCCTTACCCATGTCTATTTAAACATATGTAACCCACATTTATAAAAGATAAAAAAAATTAATACTGAAGCAAAATCAATTTTGATTATCAGCGAGTGTGTATGCATATGATTCAATAGTTCTTAGTGTGAAATAACAACAAGGAATTATTTATTGTTTTGATTGATATGTTAGTTTTAGATGTGCAATAGATATTGAATGATTATTAGATTATATTGATAATTGGTAAGTAAGTTGATTGTTTCATTTCTATAAGTGTATAGAGGTGTTTTCATTGATTTTTTTTTTGTGTATGTGTAAAATCTATCTAAGATACCTCCCTAGTCCAAGTCAGAATCTCCTAAGTAAGGGTGTGCGGTAACTACTCCAAAAGGAATAACCTTTGATTGAAGCCTTTGAGTTTCCTATGTCAAAATTATCCTAGACTGCTTGACCATATCTATCTGTGTGTGTGCAATAGCTACTAGCAATAGACATTAGTTTTTAAAGCACTTGTCTACTTGGAATCTATTATAAGAGGTGATTCTTGAAGCCATAAAATACTTCTTTTCTACCCTACCTTTCCCTCTTTTTTGAGTTTATTTCTGAGACTTACCCACTCTAGATTAGCCACATACCTACAACTTGTGCCCTAGATTGGATTTTATCTCCATTGAGATCCTTAAATATTAGAGGCTACCTCATTACAATCTAGTGTGCATAAAAAATATATCAATAGTATTCATAAGAGTATATTTCTAATTCAAGGTATCTCCTAGGAGATACATTTCAAAATGCACAAGAGTGGATTTCTCCTTTAAGGTATCTCCTAGGAGTAATCTTTGGCCCAGATATCTAAGTTTTCTATATCAAACTTTCCTAGACTTCTTGACTATGTTTATCTATGTGTGTGAAATAACTATTCACAACAAAAATTAGTTCTAAAAAAACGTGTGCATGGAGGATCTAGATTAAAAGATAATTCTTAGACCATATATCCCTTATTTTCTTCTCTACCCTTTCCGCTATTTTGGAAACTTCCTAGAGTGAAACTTTATGAAGGAGATAATTTAAAGTCACCCATTTAGACACCTTAATTTTACCCTCAAGGAGATAATTTCAAGTCACCCATTAAGGTATTACAAGGACCTTGAAGGATATCCTAGTAGATACCTTGAGGTTGAACTTATTGACTGTTATTGTGGTGTATAAAAGATTTAATGAGTAAATAGGTGTTTCAATTAAAGAATGTAGTGAACAATACATTGATTGTTGTGTATAAGGTCTTCTATAGATCTTATCAAGGGGTTAAGGTGTCTTATTTCCAAGATTTAATGTGAAACCCACCAAACTATAGACCTCATAAGATCATCAAAAGAGAATTGAATAAGGTAAATCCTTCATTGCATCATTTTGTTTGGAACAATAATTACAATCAAGATCATTGTCATAAATTCAAGGAGTTACAAGGCCCTTAAAATGAATATCATAGGAGATACTTTGAAGGGAGTTGTCAAAAATTGAATGGAACATTGAAAGTATCTCCTAGGAGATACCTTCAATGTGCACATGCATTGAATTTTCCTTAAAATACCTATTGAGTGAGAACTTAAAGGACCTTGTAATAATTTCAAGGAATCTCCTATGAGATACCTTTTAAAAATGCACAAGAGTGGATTTCTCCTTCAAGGTATCTCCTAGGAGATACCTTCAAGTTATACATGAAGGTATTATAAGGCCCTTGAAGGAATATTTTAGTAGATACCTAAAGGTTGAACTTGCCCAACGTTATTGAGTTGTGTAAAGGATTCAATGAGTAAATGGTTTTTTCAATCAAAGAATGCCATTATCAATACATTTATTTTTATGTATAAAGTCTCCTAGGAGATACCTTCAACATCCCCCTTGAATGTATGATAATTCCCTTCAAGATATCTACTACAATAGTACTAAAAGGGCCTTGTAATACATTCATGGGTAACTTGAATGAATTACAAGGCCCTTGATAGAGTTTCCTTGGAGATACTTTGAAGGGAATTGTTATACATTAAAGGGGACATTGAAATTATCTCATAATATATAACTTCAACATGAAAAGTGGAATTTTTATTTACATGGAAGGTACTACTAGGTGATACTTTGAAGGCCCTTGTAATACCTTCAAGGTATATCCTAGGAGATACCTTTCAAACATGTACAAGAGTGGATTTCCCCTTCAAGGTATCTCCTAGGAGAAACCTTTAAAATAGACACAAGAGTGGATTTCTTCTTCAAGGTATCTCCTAGGAGATACCTTAAAGTTACCCATGAAGATATTACTTTCACACTTTTTCATTTGTATGGAACTTGATGTCAACTCAGTCTCAATTTACATGTGGTGGTATCACATGCACTGGTCATTTAGCCATAAATTTCTAAGTTTTATCACGCATATTTTAGCCTTTAAAAATTCTTATGACCCAAGGACCCAATGAAATTCTACCACTAGGCACCTAGTTGCATCCTTCCAAGGATCCTATTATTTTCTAAAGTCTCATGACCCCACGTCCCTATCACATCATGCCACTTGTCACCCTTTCATGACATTTCAATTCTAAAGAAGAGTTATGAAGTTTGCAACCTAATGGACCAATGAGAATGTGACACTTGTCATTTAATCTCTATGTTTTAGCACATAAAGGAGTTATAAGCCAACTAGAGAATGACATGTGCCACCCTATCACAACCTTTTGAGGCCTCGATTGATTTCTAAATTCCCATGAAAAAATGATCCAATCAAATCATGACACTTGGCACTTAGTCATGCCCTTTGTGCCCCCATAACTAAGGTGGAATATTCAATATCTCAATACTATGATTGCACTACAAAATGGCACTTGAAAACTAGTCACTTAAATCTTACAAAATTGGATACTACACAAAAACCACCTAATAGTTGGAATTAATAGGTTGAGGACACATGGACCCCTATCTCATAATTTATTAATTTCTTAGTAATTAGAAAAAAACTAAAGATCCACCTAGGATTTAAGTCAAAGCAAGTTCCATGATAGAGCAATCCAACCACATCATGACAACACCATGAGTGTATGACAAGTTGACACCTATCACTTAGTCATCCAATTTTGAATAATTGGATGCTATTTTGAATCCACTTGATATATAAGACCAATAGGTTGATAACACATGGAACCATTATCTCAAGGTGGTACATGATCAAAGGAAGTTGCTCAACCTAGTGAAGCATGAGCCAATCAAAGGGTGACACTTGGTAAAATATCATGTAGTACCCTTGAGTAACTTGGAACTCAAAATAAAGGGATAAGATACATAGGGTAATGTCAAATTTCAAATATGTGTTGTTGGTGTGAATTGAATGTTAATATGACTTATTTTGATTGTTATAAATCTAACTCACCTCAAGGTAAAATTCAAGCCTATGATGGGAAGATTCATGGACAAATTGATATCAATGATTAGATGGTTCCCAAAAGTGGATTTTCAAAGCCATTAGAATAAAATTGAAGATCCACCTTGGATTTAAGTCAAATAAAGTAAAATATACTTTCCATTTATGATTCATATCTTGTAATTTAAAATTATAAAAAATCCAAAGTTTAAAGCTTACAATCTCAAGGCTTTGTATTCACTTTCAATTACTATCTATTGAAGAACTCTGAAGTTGTCTATGATATTTTCTAAAGGACTTATGTGCATTCATCCAGCATTAAGACAATATATGAGCTCATCAATCAAAATTCAAAATCCATGGCTGAAGCAAGAACATCATGAACCACAAATTCAAAATAGGTTTTATTTCTATATTCATATGGTACAAAAATAGTCTTTTGATACACTAGTTTTAACACTATTACATTGGCCACAAATGAAAAATACTACAATGACTTATTTTAGCACGTGAAGAGGATGACAGACTAGGATAATGATGATGATGAAGATGCTTGTGTTGTAGAATAAAGGCTTGACATCTTGTCACTCAAGTCTATGGGATTGTATAAAGTTGCATCCAACCCAGAAGTACTCCATATAATCAAGAAACCATAACCCAATATATTTACCCAAGCTTGAATTTTTTATAATCAAGAAACCATAACCCAATGTCTTAACTCAAATAACATCAAAGAATTCTTGATAAACTAGGTAAAAAACCTAGGGAAATTCATCTGCAAGTCCAAAATTAATTAGATACACATCACCCAATTTAGGAAGGGGGTGAGGATGGGGATGACCATGATGAATAGGTTACATGAATAAAAAGGAACTATCCATGTGGGTTAGAAGTGGGTTACACTCCTATCCATGATCATAGATGACTCCAGAACTCCCCCTCTTAGGGAAATCATTTCCTACAATTTAGCTTCCCAAATTAGGAAGACCATGGTCAGCCAAGGAAATCATTTCTATATGATGTCTTACTTAGTTGATGCCATATATGCCACTCTAAAGTTATCTAAGTTTACCAATTGGGATATGAACTTGTAATAGATTGTGCCCCAAGTATTCATGAAGTTTATAATTTACAGGTATAAGTAGGAGATGTAGGCCATTGTCAAGTAGTTCTACCTAATTGTTTATAGGGCCATCCATGAAAGGACTATGCCTAGGTTTTTAGAAGAGATTAGGGAAACACTTAACACACTGGTATCCTATTGGTACTAACCTGACTACACCATAATAAGAGTTGAGGGGATCAAAATAGCCCCATTTAGGTTTTCCATCATAGTGTTAGATAGGTTGGTTGAGTAGGAAATTTCCATCCAAATAATCATAGGAGTATATGGAGTATGTAAAAATAGGAAGGGATTGGTCCATCCCTAATTAACCAACTTTAGCCAACTTTAAGTTGAGACTTGGTACTTAGTCATGGATATTTCCAAACATAAGTCCACCTTCAGTCTAAAAAAGGACATTGATAGGTAATGGGACCTTGTGCTTGACACTCAATCACTACATTAGACACATGAAAACTCTTAGTATTACATACCATCATGAGCTCAAGGAGAGAGATTAGTTCTACCTCAATGTAATTAATGATGTAGAAGTCAATAAGAGACTAAGGGTTGTAAATATCACATGGGTGAAAGGAAGACTATATGGTGTAGAGTTTTTCTAGTGTCCAAATAATAAGATACTTAGGTTAGAGCATCAATATCTCCAATCCATACTTTTTGTATTGGAAAAGAAGGCATGATAGACCCAAAACTTAGTCAAAGAATACTCTAGGCATTATCTCCCACTTTAGAGAAGGGAGGAGATGGTTTCGGGGAACAAGTTGAGTAGGCTTCCACCTTAGAGGTATCATCTGGTAGCCTATCCCAAATACAAGGTGCCACCTCTACATAGGTAACACCTATAGTGGAGGTGATAGTAAATCCTACACCAATAACTTCAAATCAACCATTACCTCCCCTTCCTCTTTCTCGAGAAGGGCTAGGTATTATAGATCAGTTACATATTTCTTTACCTCCCTCTTTCCTTTATAATTAACCCCTGAGCATATTTAGTCAACTACCAACTCTAGGCCATGTCAACCTCCTACCTTATAGTACTCTCGTTAGAACTATAATTAGGCCTATGACCATGCCATTGCCCATTATCACTCCCTTCAACATATCATCCACCTCTATAGTTTTTTTAATGGCTAACTTTACCCCAATCATGGCCAAAACTATACCTAGACTTGATCCACAATTTTTGAAGAAAAGGCCCACTATCATCACCTCATAAGTTCCCTTATTATCTGCTAGTTATTCAAATAGCACTAGTGCTTCTGCATCAGCTAACTTTGAATTTATATTGGTCATGACCACTGATTGCTCCTATACATCTACCTTCTAAGGGATAACTCCATCTCAACCATTGCTTCCATCAACATAGCCCCCTAAGTGGTTATTTAGACAAGAGATGGATTAATTAGATGCACTTGGCAACAAATATATACAAAAAACACCATATATATATATATATGTATGTATGTATGTATGTATGTATGCATGCATGCATGCATGCATGTATGTATGAATGAATTAATATAAACAAAGTTTTTTATATAATCACCATATATACATAAATAAAAAACACCATATATATAAGGTTATTCAATTCTGCTATACTGGCCATCAAAGATAAGCATTATAATGATCAATTCTACCATGTGGAAAAGATTATAAATAGAGATAGTAATGATGAGGAAGGTGATGTAGAAGATAGGTTAGATATCTTGGCACTCAAGTCTGCAAGATTACCCAAGGCTACATCTAACCCAGAGGTATTACCCTATGTGGACTTAGTCCACCAAATATTTTTTCAATCTAGGTGTGTATAGAATATTCTCTAAGTTTTAGGACACTAGGGACGTTGTACACTGACAGGTGTCATATATCTAGTTCTCTTGTAACCATTTTAGGCATTCAAATGCCTATATATAGTGGCCCTCCCCTTCATTATACCTCAAAATAGAATTTTATGGATGTAATATAAATAGAAGGAATAATTATTATGATTTGCTCATTGTTTCATTATTTTCATATGTTCCTATTTCTCAAGCTTTGACAATAACACATGATTTCATTTCTTAAATGGTCAAATCTGATAGTAGTTCTTTGAATGTATCTTCTTAGTTTGTGCTTTTAGATATTCTATCAAAGCATGTTATGTATGCTCTATTTTCTTTCTATTTTGCTAATGAATGTGTTTAAAATCAATTTTTTGTAGGTAGCTATTTTACGACATACTTTCTAGATATATGCATTATATCTACCCTAGAATCCATATTATATTTATGATATTCTAAGTCTAGCACTTGGATCCCAGAGATGTTCATTTTACTTGCACTATAGTTATAAGGAACTAAAAAAGATCTGTTGGTCTTTATTGTTTCAAAGAAAACTTTCTTTTCCACTCTACCTTGCTTTCCCTTTTGAACTATTTTAACATGAAACACTTTAGATTAATGCTCACTGTAAATATCCACTTATTAATTTAAAGTTTGGGCATATATTGGTAAAATAAATAAGCAATTCTATATCATAACTATTATGGCATAGATTTTTACCATTGGAGATGGTTCTTTAGGTGCTCTCCAACCTATCCACAAAATGGGAACACCACTAGGTTATGTATATCCTATAATGGAGGTGAATCTTTGAGTTATGGGCTAGTTCCCTAGGTGTATCAATTAGGCTCTTATCAAACTACTCTAAACTATTGAATTCCAAAGAAAAAGGTTATAAATAGGATAAAGGAATCACTAAAAATAAAAAATGGTGATGTATCAATCTTCGACACTCCTCATTACTCTGAGACACACACATATGATAACCAATAACTCATACACTCCCACAAACTCCATAACTAGCTTATTTCATAAGTGTTTCTTAAGAAGGCTCAAGGAAATAAGACAAAGGAGGAAGGGATGATCATATCCACATTTTATCTTCACCTCATGACTAATATAACACATCCTAATACCTATAAACATACAACTATCTTTCATAGAGGCAAGAGAGAGGACAAACACCAAGAAAAAGAGATCCTTCACAAAGTATTTATGTACAAACTCAAATAAACACAAGATGAAAGCATATAGAAAGGTAAATGAACTCTTATATTACTATTAAGAGGTGTTTTCATTACAAAATAGGAAGGGATAAGCCATACCATAAGATTAAGTAGTCTCTTACAATTTAAAAAATGAGAGATATATAAAAGAAAATAGAAAAGAGAAGAGGGGAAAATGGATGATGACTTGAGTGATGTCATCCTACCTAGAGAAAATCTTCATTATTCTATAAGTGTTATTAAATGCTTTGAGTTGGATTGTATTTCCACTTAACCTCTCCCACTTAAAAAATTTGTCACATGTCCCACTTGGTCTTCTAGAAGCCTCTAGACACTTTGTGAAGGCTTGTCAAATCAACATAATGTTATAGATGTGATATTAACCAATTTTGATAATATATTTCTATAATTTTAAATCAACATAATTAAAAAAAGGGATAAGTCATATTTTAAAAATAATAAATGGTATTTAAAATGGATCTATGGATCAAAATATATGGATAAACAACCAACACATAGTTGTACACAGTCGCATCAACACCTTTAGAAGATAGAAAAATGGAAAATTGCATAGCAATATATGAGAAAAACCAATCATATCTTATATTTAAATTAATCTCTTTCATATATGATCAAAATGGCATTTTTAGTTTTTTTAAAAGATCAAAATAACCAATGTGACCTTCCTTCTAAGTGTTTTCTAGTGAAAAGTTGGCTGAGTGATAAATCTTCCCAAAAGGGTCACTTCACACCATCATAACTTTTCACTGAAATCTCACACAGATTCAAAACAAAATAAATTACCCTCTCATATTAATAAGGTACAATAATACAAATTTTCATGTAATTTATACTCCTTTTGGTCCTAATTAAATGGGATTCAAAAGTGCTCACGAGTAGATTTAACAACTGAGAGATGTAGAAAATGGTCAAGTAAAAATAAAGGCAAAAGTTAATTTTCATAGCTACGCATTCCACATATTATATTTAATATATGTGCACTATATTTATCATTGAAATATAATGAAATTTATCTATGACCATAAAATTTTTGAATAAGATTTGAACTCCTTTATTACTAAAAAAAAGAGCTTGAAATGTGTGCATTGGCTAGATTTGAAAATTGGAAACACATAAAATTGACTAAGTAAAAATTAGTTTGAAATCCAATTTTCATAAATGTGCATTTCAAATTTGAGAGTGAATTTATGTGACTTATTTGACCCTCACATTATTCTTAATTTTTCTACCATCATGTAAAATTTAAAGGTGAATGTACTTGATTTGATCCTGCATAATGGTGTTTTAAAAGTGCTGCACACATTGATTTGGCACCTAGAAACACAAAAAAATCTACACACTGGGTAATTTTCATGATTGTGATATTTTCAAGTGAGGAAATATTCTCAATGACCACCTTAAAAATTAAATACCCCTGACATTTAGCTACCATCATATAACTTTTAGAAAGAACTAAGCATGATTTAGCCCTACGAACTTACTCTTGAAAAGTGTTACATAGGCTGATTTGGTGTTGAGAGATCCAAACCCTAAAATTTTCAAATTTGAACATCCACTTTTTGCCTAAAAACTTTGATTGAGGGATGTGTAGAAAGGTCATATATAATACAAAGGGTCAATGAATGGTTTGGGAGAATGGCATAGTCCAAAATGATAATTAAAATAATAGGTCAATGAGTTTTTTCCTTATTAGTGGTCTCATGATTTTTTAAATTTTTTGTAATACATGTTGCTAAGAGAAATTAGGAGCATTTTAATACAAAATTTTTTTTTGAAAAAAATGATTGGATGCAAATGATAGCTAGCAACCGAAAAAAAAAGGAGCAGACATACAAATCTTCATCCCCCTGTTACTTTCCACCCCTCAAAAACTTCTCCATAAATAGTAGTTGCTCCTATTTTTAAGGTGTAGATATTTTATAATCAAGTTTTTAATATTTAATGATGAATGGGAGCCCTCTACCCATTAATATCGAAGCATGAGGGAAAATTTCACTACCCCAAATAATAATGTTAGGTGTTATTCAATCATTCATTCATTAAAGTTTATGACATGATACGAGAGAAAAATTTTCCACCCCAAAAAATGAATTTTTAACTTAGTGTAACATGGGAAAAATTCAACTCAAATAATAATAACCTAGAATATGCCAAAAAATGACTTTTCAACTCAGTTTAAAATGGAAACAATTTAGAGTATCCTGAATAGAGCCAGTAGATGAACGATGTAAGGAGATAGAGGCATGGTGGAACCATTGAAACCCTCTCACATCACAGAAATTGTTTACTATGATTATTTAATTAAAAATTTTTGCTTTACCATCACATTCACCATTTGGATCCCTATTGAATACAAGTAAGTGCTAAACAATTATAATCTCCACCATTTTATTATATCAGTCATTTCATAACAAAAATTCAGGTCTATCTGAATCTTAGTGATTTCATAACTTAAAATGGTAAACAATGAATAAAAGGGTCATGCCAAGCCAAACAAATCACATATTTTAAATATAGTAAAATAATACATTAAATAGATTAAATACCTAACAAGAAGGCCCTGCAAAAATGATAGTGAAAAATGGGGTCAATGCTTCCACCACTAACACCACAGTTAACCTAATAGTTAATAAAATAATTATTTTTGGCCTTTTAAAGGGAAAAGGAAAAACTAAAAGACAAAATAATGGAAATAAAAAAGAGATAAACTTAACCCTAATTTTGAAGTGCATGATAATTTTTAATTCTATAATAATTTAAAAGTTTATATAAAAATTTGTAACATATAAAATTATTTTAAAAAAATATTTATTTATTTAAACATATATTATTTAATAAAAATATTTAAAGATTTAAAAATAAATAATAAACTTAGATAGTTTTTTAATATAAAAGTATTTACAATTTTTTATTGTTTATTATGATTATTCTTATTAAAAAAAATTATTTATATTTGTTCATTAAATTACATGATTAAATTTTCTAATAGGGATTTGAATCCTTAATTTTTAGCCCCCATAAAATACCTTTGAGATAATTTAATTCGCCAATTAGAATATTTGTGAGAGTGAGTCACTTTTTCTTAAATTTACAAATTAATATTTGGATATGAATTTGACCCCAAAACAGTAATTAAAATAAGTGACACAAAATCATACCTAGTAACTCAAAGACCTAAACTTGGAAAAGGATTTTGTGGGGTTATCTAAATTATGGTTATGTGAGGGCTTACATAGTCTACATCATACCAATCTATAAACATTAACTTTTCATTCATGACAACATGTTGTGATATCTCAATGTAGAGTCAGGATTAAAGATTTCAACCAACAACACAAGTACTTTAACTTTGAATCACAATATTGGGGTCGAAAATACATGGCCAAATCACATCCATGTAAAATAAATTAAATTTAAATAGAAAATTGTAAGCCAAACAACTTTACTCCTCTTGAAAATAAATTCAATACAAGAATCATAAAAACTTCATTTATCAAGATTATAGAAATTATATTACTAATGAAACACAAGATTTAATTATATCTCTTGGGAAGCTTTTCAAGGGAATTTTTACCATTAACTGGTATATTCCAAGATGATCAACACCATTTTAATCTACCTAAAAACACTTACTATATATATACTTTCCATTTATAGATTGTATCTAAATGTAGATTTGTATAATTTAGGGAATTTCATTCCAATAAAATATGAATAGACTCATTTGGGAAGATTTTAAAGAGAATTTTGATGATTAACTAGTACATCCCAAGATGATCAATATTATTTTCAGATATGGTGTCATTTGGAAAGCATTTATATGACATTCTAATGACTGATTGGTGAATTCTATGATGACTAAGATCATTTTCAGCTATCACAAGAACACTTTTTATTTATATAGTATGTCTATAAATATATTTCCATATATTATTTATATAGACTTCCTTTTATATATGTATTTAGATATAGATTTGTATTTGAGATAAAAAATTATAAATCAAGGTAAAGTAACCAAGGTGGGGCTTTTTCACAATCCTCATTACAAATGATTAAAGTATTAGAGGTAAAAAAATCTCTCATTGAGAAGAGTACCTAAAAGGCATCCCAATTATGTGCTTGATTCACAATATGTCTTGCATAACCCTATTGCATTATAGGTATCATTTCATCCCTTGTCACCACACTTTATGGCACTGAAATTTCCTATTTATGAGAAATAATTGGGTGACCTTGAGCATGATCAAGAAATGAAACTCCTTGCATTAAACAAGCTAAATTTTGGGGACACTACATTGGCCTCATCCAATACATGAAAATTTAAGATCAAACCATCTTACAAATTTAATCCAAATAAATAAAAATGTGATACCAATCAAATAGTGAACATGGTGATGCCACAACAAGCTATATTACAAAATGCATCATGAAAAACAATTAATAGATTCATAAAGCCTCTGATGTTTCTTATTATAAAGTTGGCTAAGTATCAACTCATATCTCTCCCTACGCCTATAATCAACCCCTGAGCATACTTGGTCAACCCCTGACTTATACAAGTCCCAATAAATTACACTTGATGGGTCTCATACCATGGGTTTTCGATTACATATAGGGAATCATCAGAGTTAAAAAATGTTCAATAATCTACTATAATACATACAATGAAAATGATAGAAGTTTTAATATGAAAATAGAAGTAAATTTATCATCATATAACTTTGGAACCGATTCTAATGATTTATAAATAATAGGCTCTTACATAATAAGTGCAGTTTCATCCAAATTTTTTAAGATGTAATATAAGCAAATTATCTAATAGGGATTTGACTCAATTTTTATCCCCCTCTCGAATACCTTTGAGATAATATAATTCACCAATTTAAATACCTCTGAGGGTGAGTCACCTTTATTGAATTTATAAACTAATAATTGAAGTTGAATTCAACCCTAAAATGGTAATTAAAATAAGTGACACAAAATAGTACCTAGTAAATCAAAGACCTCTTGGAAAAGGATTTTGTGTGCTTATATAAATTATGGTTATGTGAGGGCATAAGAAGTCTACACCATACCAATCTATAAACATTAAATTTTTAGTCAAGGAAACAAGGAGTGATATCTCAATGTAGAGTCAGGGTTAAACATTTCAACTTTGAAGCCCAATAATAGGGTCAAAATAACATGGCCAAATCACATCCATATAAAATCAATTAAATTTAAATAATAAAGTAAGCCAAGAAACTTTACTTCTCTTCAAAAAAAAAATTCAATACAAGAATCACAAAAACTTCATTTATCAAGATTATAAAAATTATAGATGAAATACAAGATTTAATTATACCTTTCGAGAAGCTTTTCAAGGGCATTTTGATAATTATCTGGTGCATCCTAAGATGATCAACACCATTTTTAGATATTTTAGAACACTTACTATATATAGTGTTTCTATATATTATAGACTTTCCATTTATATATTGTATCTAAATGTATATTTGTATAATTTGAGGAATTTCATTCTTATAAAAAGCAATAGACTTGTCACAACAAATTACACTTGATGGGTCTCCTACCATGGGTTTTGGATCACATATAGGGGATCATCAGAATTAGAAAATGTTCAATAATCCATTATAATACCATACAATGAAAATTAGAGAAATTCTAATATGAAAATAGAAGTAAAATTATCATCATAGAACTTTGGAACCGATGGTAATAATTTAGAAATAATAGGCTCTTGCATAAAAAGTGGAGTTTCATCCATAGTCTTTGAAGATGTAACATTATTAATAATATATTTAAGAGAAATATGTGGTGGTGGTGGTATAACAGTAGGCATACACATTGGAATAGATGGTGTCTTTCAAAAATATATGTCCAATTAAAAAATTTATCATATTTTTAAACCCAAAATTCCTCTTGGTCACTTCTAATTTTTTTAGTGCCATTGTAACAAAAGTAATTTATCCATTGTAGTCACCAAGACCAAACCTAATCACCCAAAAGTAAGCTCCTTATCCATCGAATATAGAAGGTCCCTGATTGAAACCAAGGGAGTTATAGTTTTGACATAGAGATTGTGCTAAGAAGCTATCTATTCACATGAAGAATGCAAGCCATCATAGACTAAAATATTGCATGGTGATTCAAATCCTGATAGGTTCATTGCCCACAATTAATTTAAATAAACCTATTTTGATATTTTCATGGGTTTAGAGTAACTAGTGTGTTTAATTATCGATTTACACTTTCACTTCACATAACCCTTCTTACCAACACACACACACACAAATTATATTAGTTATTATTTAAATATTAACACATAATAAATATCATAATATTTTTATATATTAAAATGATTAATTATATATTTTGTAAAATATATTTTAATATTAATAAATATTATTATATCATATAATATATATGTTAATATAGGCTATAAATGAATATTATATATTTTAGTATAACATATTTCAATACATCTATATATTATTAATAGTCTAAAAATAATATTAATTTTTAAAAAAAATTAAATGAATATTTATGCATTTAATATATTATATAATGTCACATAACATGAAAATGAGTTGAGTTTTTGATTTATTTAAAATTTATGTGCGAGAGAGGGTCAAAAATGCACTCACATGTATGGATTTAAAACTTTGTGGTGCTTAACCATGTACGCATCATATGAGGTAGATTATTTAGAAAACCAAATCTATCAAACATTAATTTTATTATGAATTAAATTAAAATTTTCAATCATGTATTACTAAGTTTAAATTATGTACCATGAAGTATTAAATTTTGTGTTGTAGATGACACTTGGCATAGGACAGTGGGCAGTAAAGTAGATGGACAATCAAATTTTAAGTAATGTGAATGATTAATTTTGTATCCTTTCAAACTTGGTTATAAAAATTCTATGAATTGTTAAACCACATACAAATTATACAAATGAATCTCTATTCTACTTTACAAAATGTCAATCAAATTTTGGTTAACTATGAGGTATTTTGAGCTATAATTTTAGTTAGTCATACACAATTTTTCTATTGAATTGATTAAAATTAATCTAAATTTTATTTAGCATCAATTAATCTATGTTATAGTTATTAACGGTGAGTTTATTTCTCCACTCAAATCCTTTGGTTCATTTGGAAAAAAAAAGAATTTGGAAATTTTTTAGTTGATTAAGACCAAAATGATTGCTTACAAACTTCAATTTTGAAGTCTAACAATGAGATGTGTTTCTTAACAGATCTTTTTTTAGATGAAGGTTCTACAAAGTGAGATGAAGAATGGTTCATCAATTTACGTGGAAAATACTAGTTCTTTTTTGACTCATGTATACTATGGCCTTGTTGGCAATTTTTTATAATGAATGGTAAAATGCATGTATTCATTTACCTATAATCAACTACTTTTTTTCTTCTTATAGAGGATAGAATATCTTTATTTCTTATATTGAATTCATTTTTTAAGTATGGAATGAACATCTAATTTCAATATTAGGGAAATCTATTTTCTTTCTTATTGTTCATTCATTTTTTAGCAAAAATAATATATTATTTTATTTTCTTGAGAAGCTTAGTTTCATCCAAGAAAATATGAAACTGTAGATCTCTAAATTTGACTTGTAAATATGAGTTGTTTCATTTGACTAAGACTCAAAATAGAAAAAATTGCTAGATGGTTGTATAACATTTACTAAAATGTATAATAAAATGTGGGAAGTGAAGATGAAGATAAAAAATCATAAAACATGTTAACACTCCTACAATTCCATAAGAACTCACATGTAATCAGGAGGCTTTGGTCACACATATAGTATAAAAAATAGAGATTGAGGAATTAATTAAGCTAATGAGGGATCCTCATTTAGCAAACCCCTGCCATACTACTTTAGAAAATACATTAGAGTCATTACTTTAGGTGAGTTTGATTAAATGGTAACATGTCAAATTGATAGATGTGAATCTTATATAGAGAGATTTAATTCCTACTATGATAATGTCAAATTGTTAGTAGTTAGTTTGAGAGATAAAAAATAAAAAAATAAAAAAAAAGGAAAAAAATCTCATTATTCACTAATCCAAAAACCAATGTCCACTTCTAATGTAATTCAAACATTTTTCCAATCCACTACTACCTCTATAAATTGATGAGAAATAATTTTTGGGACTAATGGTGGATGGTTATGATGTCCTACCTTCTAAAAATAATGAGGCTCCTTCATATTTTTTGAGGAAAATTTATCACAAATTTAATATCCTAAATGAAATTATTTATTAATTCTATTTATAAGACTTTTAGGGCCAATAAAAAGGCTTTCAATAGGATAGGTTGGGTTCATATCATGTGCCTAATCAACCTGTGAGAGTCTATCAAATAATAAATTTAGCCTAAGATAATCCCCTTTATAGTGAAGGATGTTAGTATAGATTGATATTTTACATGAACTTAAGGCACTTATTGACACCCTCATGTAACATACAAGCCAATTTTCTCATGCTGATGTTTATGAGAGTGGACATGGAGATGGTCCAACTAACACTATTAATCAACTACATTAATGTAGATCTTGTGGTGCTCTATGTACTAGAAATTAAATTATATGAGGAGAAGGATTTGATGTAAACCAATTATGGTGGTATTTCTAATTGGATAGATGATATGGTTTTTACCCCTATTATAAGAAACATGATGGCTAACTGTTGTTGCACATTTTCACAACCTGAATTGTGGATGCCATAGAAATGACATTTTGGGGCAATATTTGATGGATTTATTACTAAGACTAAATTTTGGGGGCATTTTGGAGGGTTAGTCACTAATACAACATTTCTAGGGTGTTAATAAAAGTCAAATTAACACCACCCAATATCGTAAGTTAAGTTTTTGTAGTTTTCAATATTTGATAATGGTAGATATATGGGGTTTAATGAGTATCATAACCCTTGTTTTAAGCATAATTTTAAATGGGATAAATTCATAGTATAATTATCTTTGTTGCTCATTTTATGTAGCCTAAATTTTTATGGTTTCCATATATTAATTTAAATTAATGCTAATGATAACATGTTGAGGTCCCTTCCCTGATGTTTTAATATTTAAAAAAATTATATTAAAAATATTAAAAATAAAAAAATTAAATTAAATATGGTTAGATTATACACACACACACACACACACACACACACACACATTTCATTTCATTCTAGATTAATCATGATGTTTCTCACACACATACACCTAAGTGGTAATGTGTGTGTGTGTACAAAAACCATTTCTTATGCAAAACATTTTATAATCTCATTTATCATCACATTTTTATTTTGAAAATGTTTTTGCATTTATGTGTTTCTCATTTCTAATTTTTAAAAACATACACCTGGTTTGGAAATCTCATCTACACCTTTTAAAGTATCTTTTAAATTTGTCATGTAATTTTTTTGTTGGCCTTGTTAAATTATAAATAGTGTTTAAAAGATAATAATTATTTTACATATAAATTATAGTAGTATATATGTAATTTTTTAGGTTGTAATAGGAGATAATACCATCTTTTTCCTAGTTAGATTATGGACTGTCTTGTAGCTCATATATTTCTACAACTACTTGGTTGATGTTTCTATATAGAGAGGTAATTTTGAATGTTATAAGTTGTTGTTTATGTATATGCATGTAATTTTATATATATTATCGATTAATGATGATATTTTGTTTGTTTCATTGTTGACCTCATTTGAGACTCCTCCATCTATACGGGCAGGAGCAGACATAGGCATTGATAATATGATTTAATTTGTGCAACAACTTATTGAGGTGTGAGTTGAACTTGTAAATTATGTTTGAGTGTAAATATGGATTTGTTTTAATACATTTCCCAACATAAGAACCCTCATGTCCAAAATTTATATTCCTTTAAGAATTATATATGTACATATGTACAAACATACATACATTTGACCTTATTGTAATTATTTTGTACATATTATAATTTGAATTTCATTATTTTATTAAAACTCAGCACATAGATATAATCATAGCCTCAAATTATTTGATTATAATGCATATCTCATCAAAATAAGTTGATCACACCCTTAAATATTTATATCTTACTATGCCACTAATCATATAGAATATGGTTGGCCTTTAGTTGATTATGGATAATATTTATGGGTCACATATGTCCACCATCTTATGGTAGTATTGAGAAGATACAATAAGATTTTCAATTCCCAACTAATGGATTCCTTTTATAATTTTAAATAACTAGTGATGTTGTACTTCATATACATAAAGGTGTGTTAATTTCTTGTATTCCTATTTATGGAGAGGCATATAAATTAGATGGATGTTCCATGGAGTGACACTATGATTATTAATTATGTTATATGATGTATTAGTTCATTGTATTATAATATGTATATGGATGAGGTTTAATAAGAAAATTAATTAGTCAATGATACACAACATCTAGTGGTTTTTACTATTTTGAGTTTTAGTCAAATAAAACAACTCATATTTACAAGCCATAGTTAGAGATCTACACTTTTAGGAATTATTAGATGAAACCTAGATAACTACCACTATCAATGGTTTGTGGTTGTTTAATTCAATATTAGGGGCACATGAAGTAGTTAAAATTATATTAAGTATGAAATGTGTTTCTAAAAATTTGATTGTAGTTCTAGTGGAATATATAAATAACTCTGAACATACATGCCAAGTCATTAAAATTAATTTAGAGGTGGACTTGTATAAAAAAATTGGCATGGTTCAATTTGGTAAATGGTAGAGGGATTATTATTATTCCTATGGTGGGATGATAGAACCTTATCTAGATTCAAAGAGATTTAGACTTATAAAAAATAGTCAAAATATTTGCAATGGAATTGTGACAATGTTTAAATATTTTTATCAGTATGGATTTACTTCTTATATTTATCACCACTTGAATATGAATAAGGATGTTCCTCTTTCACATCCATTAATCACATCAAACATTGAGTGTATATTGAGTGAGAATATATATTCATCACCCTTGATATCAACTTCAATGAATACTTTGAACCAAGGTGGGGATTTTTCACAATCCTCATTACAAATGATTAAAAAATTAGAGGAAAATTTCTCTCATTGATAAAAACACCTAAAAGGCATTCAAATATGGCCTTTTTGATTCATAATATGTCTTGCATAACCCTATTGCATTAGAAGTATCATTTCAACCCTTGCCACCACACTTTTTAGCACTAAAATTTCCTACATATGAGAAACATGAAGGGTGACCCTGAGCATGATCGAGAAATAAAACTCCTTGCATTAAACAAGATAAAGTATGGGTCCACTACATTGGCTTCATTCAATACAAAATTTAATATAAAGACATCTTACAAAGTTAATCTGAATGAACCAAAATGTGATACCAATTAAACAATGAATATGGTAGCACCACATCAAGCTATATTACAAAATGTACTATGCAAAAAAATTACTAGATTAATAATATATACACCATATCTTCTTGTGCTAGTATCGAGATTCTATAGTAAGATTTTCAATTCCCAACTAATGGATTTCTATCATATTTTAAAAAAACTAGTGATGTTGGACTTCATATACTTATAGGTTTCCTAATTTCTTGTATTCACATTTATGGAGAGGCATGGAAATTAGATGGATGCACCATGGAGTGATACTATGATAGTTATATTATGTGATGTATTAGTTCATTATATTATAATATGCATATAGATGAGATTTACTAAAGAAATTAATTAGTCAACGCTACACAACCATCTGGTAGTTATTACTATTTTGAGTCTTAGTCAAATGAAACAACTCATATTTTCAATCCATAGTTAAAGATCTACACTTTTAGTAATTCTTGGATGAAACCTAGATAACTAACACTATCAATGGTTTATGGTTGTTCAATTCAATACCAGGGGCACATGAAATAGTCAAAATTATATTAAGTATAAAATGTGTTTTATAACATTTGATTGTAGTTCAAATGGAATATATAAACAACTCTTAACATGAATGCAAAGTCATTAAAATTGATTTAAAGGTGGAATTGTATAAAAATATTGGCATGGTATATTTTGGTAAATGGTAGAGGTATTCTTGTTATTCCTATGATTGGAGGATATAAATTTATCTAGATTTAGAAATATTTAGACTTGTAGAAAATACTCAAAATATTTGCAATGGAAATGTGATAGTGTTTAAAAAAATTTATCAGTTGGATTTACTTCTTCTATTTATCACCACTTGAATACAAATAAGAAATTTAGTAAAATAACATTTCATTAAAAAATGTTTCATTTTATAAGGAGACCAAAACTAACCACTTTCAAAAAACATTTAAACATAAAATATTTAGTAAAAATATTTAAAGATTTAAATATCATAAATAAAAATAATAATAAACATAGTTTTTGAATATAAAATAATTACAATTTTTTATCGTATATTATAATAATTATTATTAAATAAGTTTATTTATATTTATTAATATACATGATCAAATTATCTAATAGGGATTTTAATCCTTAAATTTTAGCCCCCTAGGATACATTTGAGATAAAATTCACTAATTCAAATACCTGTGATAGCGAGTCACCTTTCTTGAAATTACACTTGTGAATCTATCAGTTAATTTAAACAATTATAACATAATAGACATCTAACATGGTCAACTATCAAATATGATAGAGACCAATATGGAGGACATTCCTCTTTCATATTCATTAATCACATCAAACATTGAGCGTACATCAAGTGGGAATACATATTCATCCCCCTTGATGTCAAATTCAATGAATACGTTAAACCAAGGTGGGGATTTTTCACAATCCTCATTACAAATGATTAAGACATTGGAGAAAAAAAATTCTCTCATTAAGAAGAACACCTAAAAGACATCCAAGTATGTGTTTGATTCACAATATGTCTTGAATAACCCTCTTGCATTAGAGGTATCATTTCAAACCTTGACACACACTTTATGGAACTAAAATTTCCTACTTATGAGAAACATGAAGGGTGACACTGAGCATGAACAAGAAATGAAACTCCTTGCATCAAACAAGATATTGAAGTATGGGGCCACTACATTAGCCTCGTCCAATATAAAATTTAAGATCAAGCCATATTATAAAGTTAATCTAAATGAACCAAAATGTGATACCAATCAAACAATGAACATGACAGTGTGACATCGAGTTATATTATAGAATCCACCACATAAAAAAATTACTAGATTCACAAATTCTCTATTACTTCTTATTAAGAAGCTATCTGAGTGTCAACTCATATCTCTCCGTACACATGTATAGAGATTGATATGAGTAAACCTCTTCCATGGGGATATTAATATGATGAGAATTCATATTTTGATTTCCACCAGGGCCCATATGCATTCTTCTAACAAATATTTTTCCTTGTGATATAATCTTTAGGACTTATATGAGTCCAAATAATTTACACTTGATGGGTCTCCTACCATGGGTTTTGGATCACATCCAAGATATAATAAGAATTAGAAAATGGTCAATAATCTACTACAAGACCATATTAAAATGAAAATTACAAAAGATTAAATATGGAAATAGAAGTAAAATTATCATCATGGAAATTTGGAATCAATGGTAATGATTTATAAATAGGCTCTTGCATAATATTAAGTGTATTTTCATCCATATTTTTTGAAGATGTAACATTAATAATATATTTATGAGAAATAAGTGGTGGTGGTATACTTGAGAATGCATCATTACTATGCATAGTAGGCATACATGGAATAGATGGTGTCTTTAAAACATATATGTCTACTTCAATTTTTGATCCAATTTATGAATAAAAAATTCCTTTTGGTCACTTTTAATTTTCTTAGTGCCATTGTAACAAAAGCAATTTATCCATTTTAATCACCAAGACAAAATAGAGTCAGCCACAACTGAGCTCACTATCCAATGAATATAGATGCACCATGATCAAAACCAAGGGAGTTACAGTTTTGGCTTAGAGATTACATGCTAAGAGGATATATCTTTACACAAAGAATGCATGCCATCATAGACTAAACCATTACAAGGTGATTCAAATCCTGATTGATCTATGCCCACAATTACCTTTAAATATGAATTTATTTTGACATTGTCAAGGGTTTGGAATTACTAGGTTTAACTATCAAGTATAATTTTAAAATCTTTTGCTTTACATAACCCTTCTTACCAATACATATATACATAGATTATATGTCATGATGTGTGTGTGTGCGCGCGCGTGTGCACGTGCATGTGTACGTATGTGTGTGTGTGTGTGTGTGTGTGCACTCGTGTGTATCATAATATTTTTATATATTAAACTAAGTAATATTATATATAAATTATATATTTTATATAATATAAATTTAAGTGTATTATACTAAAATATATAATATATAATTATAATTTGATTTATAAACTATATTAACATATATATTATATAATAATAATATTAAAATATATTATATATTTTTTGTATATATTTTAAACAAATATTATATATTTTAATATAATATATATATATATATCATTTTAATATATTAAATATATCACTTGCCTTCAATTCGACTTGACTAATCCTGAGGTGCATTTACATTTAAAAATAGGCGTGAGTCCCCAATGAATTTGAAATTCAAATTTAATCTAAAAAATGGGGTATGTATAATTTAACACATTTTTAAGAGGAATAAAAATTGCCAAACATGTCTGACTAGATATATTCCTATTCCTATATATTCCTAATTTTTTCTAAACATACACTATAGAGCACTAATAGATTAGAATAGATCAGGTTGTAGAGTTTCTGAAGTGTTGACCATATTTGTTACTATCATTTGTATAGATACTTATTTTTAGGTATTTAATCTTAATAGTGTTTAATATATTTTTTAATCTATCTAAAATATGTGATTTATTTATGTTGACTTGGCCCTTTTATTCATTGTTTAGTACTTTGTGTTATGAAATTCCCACGATTTAGATAGTCTACTTCGATTATTGTTATGAAATGGCTGAAATAATGAAATGATGAAGACTACTAGGGTTGTTTAATGCTTACTAATATTGATTTTTATTTATTTTCTTGTGTGTGGAAAACTAATAGGGACCCAAATGATGAATGTTAGGGTGATTCAAGTTGACATTTTTTAATAACTATAATCAAATAATCCTAATAACTAATATATTTAATAGTTTTAAATTTTAAAAATATAGATAATCACCCAGACCAACCAAAAGGATCACCTTATAAAATGACAAGGACCCATTGATGTCGACATGCTATTTCCTCTTAAAATATGGTAAGATTAAGGATAAGATAATTTAAACAAAGTAATTATAATATTGATTAGTAATTAAATATATATGTTTAATGCATGGAATTAAATTAGATATGGTGAGATCCACTTGACATCATTTACCTATTCATAGAAATTAATACTTTAAGATAATTAATATAGTTTATGTTCCCATTAGATGTCAAAATCCTATTTGAGTAGCCTCATTTGTGGAAAAAGTCCCATGTAATCACATTATAAGAAGTAAATCCTTACAATAAAAAAAATGTTATCCCCATCTATGATAATAGAAAACATAAGATAATTTAATAGGTAATCTCTCATAGCTTTATACTATGGAATTTATCAAAACAATTGGCTATACCCTCATTTGTAATTAGGATTTAAAATTCTGGAGCTAGATAAATGAAATAGTTCAATTGAGTAGCCAATTTAGTATTGATAAATTTGTGTGTACTCCTAGAGCAAATAAATATAGCTGAATTATATTTCTTGAGGAAACTAACTACCTTAATATTTGGAAGATTAATAATACCTAAAAGTTCATGATAGGAAATATAGGTTGAGAATATTTAGATTCATCCTCAATTCCTTCCAAACAATTGATGTGTGTCTATGTCAAAGATGTAATGCAAACAATAGAATATCATTTATCAAATTATTTTGTAGGTCATAGAAAACGTTGGGGCTTCACTCAATTTTGCTGGAGAGATTATGTGGTTACCACCTTCTAGTCTACAAGTAGACCTTGCTATAGGGACAATAGGAATATGGTAGTGACACAATATACTTGAAAAATGTTATGATGTAAATTGATTTGTATTTGTCAACATAATCTCAATATATTAAAAAAATAAATGGATCTACATAATGAGCATTAATCTAAAGTGATTCATTTTCAAAAAGTTAAAAAGGAGGGAGTAAGGTAGGGCAATATATAAATTTCCCTTGTAAAAAAAAAGACCAACAGATCTCTTTTGATTTCTATTAACAACCTAGATAACACCCAGTTGAAATTAGACTGCTTAGATCTAATTCATATCTAGACTAGCATTGGAATCATATAAGACTATGGGATGCATGTATCTAGACCAAACCTCTAGTTGTGATGTTAACTCCTATGAATATGTGAATTTAGGATTAATTACTAAACCTATTAGATGTTGGGATGAAAAGAGTAAAGAATGAACTTAAATGATTCTTCAAACATAATAAAACCCTATGAAGTTTAAAAATATGCAAAACCTTATTACTTCAATGTCTTGATCATCAACATATTTTATGAGTCTCTTAACCAGTTGTAGATGAAGATTTCATGGAATTGAATATTCAAATAAGTTTGGATCCTTGAGGTCTCCTCCAAATTCCATAACTTAATGCATTAATTTTATACTATTATCTTCTTCACATGTTTACCATGTTTTCATTATGAAAACAAACCTCTTCTATATAGACCATTGTGCATGATGTGATGTCCTTTGTATAGATTATGATAGGGTCTAGAGATGCTTTGGGATTTTTTACAATACATAAAGCACTCATGAGCTGATCCCTCTATGATGATCTCTTAAAAATCTCATTACCCTACTTGAAAGTCTATACCCTTGAGGTCTCCATTAAGCATGGCTCACCCACTTGATTATAGTCGTTCTATTGAAGCTAGTTGTAAATGTATATTTGTGTTTCTTTATCCCTATTTGACCCTCACATGTATTCTTCTTGATCTCTATATTGAGGTTATCCATCTCAATATTTCATGTATTTTATGGTCCAAATAGCCTCCACAAGCCTAGAAAAGGTCTTAAGACTACTCGATCCATAATTATAACATATTTTGACTTGAAACCAAGCCTGTAGGTGTCTCAAGGACACTTGATTAATTGATTAAGTTTTGTTTTATTTGGATTATACCATGGATTAAGGAATAAATGGATTGAAAACCATTTATATCATATCAACCTTCACCTATGCATTTGGACCATGATTTCAACCTTGGGGTTCCTATATCCTTCTTGAATTATAGGTGGCTATGTATGTCCATTATATGAACTATGAATATTATTGGACTTAAGTAAATCATCACTCATATATATGATCATTTTACTCCCATATTTTGTATCTGGATGAGAGAGATTGAGCCTAGACCTTTAAAAGACATCTTCTATCATATCCTTCCCTTTTGTATTTTCATGAAAAGTGTTGACTGTTGGTGTATTGTTTTAGGTTGTATTATTAGTTGTAGGTGGTGGTTTCAGTGTGGGAATAACCTTTTTGAGTGATGATGATTCCATTCACTTATTATTGACTCCTCTTTTTTATTAATGGTGAGATGGAGATGTGTGGAAGGGGTGATGATGAGGTGGGAAGATTAAAACCATGAATGAAGGGTGAAAACAACATGATCACATTGAGAAATGGCAATGTATGACAGTGATCATGGAGAAAAAATAATAAGAGAGAAAATAAAATGAAAGGGAAATATCAAAATCACCTTGAATCATCTTATGCAAGCACGCTCCTATCCCATACCTGATATATCAATTTGGGGGTCATTGGAGGAGAATAAGAAACTGAATTTGAAACCTAAGAATATGTTAGCTACCTTAACAAATGTTAAACAACCTTAACATTTGCTAAACAAGGATTTTGAAATGTTTGAAAACATAATGATGGGATTTTGATATGAATATTTGGATAATCTCTTGAGAAACTTTCCTGAGAGACATATGAATATGATGGAGATCCTTGCTAAGAAGAAAACAAGAAAATTTGAAACCTTTTCTCTCTCTTAGACCATACAATTCATCTTCCTTTGCTAGTAGACCGTAGAATTTAACTTTTGGCCTTATTGAGAAATATTTGGTCTTCAAACATGTGTAACAAAGGTGATGGCTTATATGGAAGGGTGAGTCATGTCCTTAATAAGACTTTCAAACTTGAATTTTCTTGATATGATGCTCTGATGAGGAGAAAATACAAAAAATTGACTACCTTCCTATATGTAGGACTATTTATGTATGCCTTAAATTCAAAGGGATGATTCATGAGGGAGAGATGAACAATTTTAAAACCAACTAATCTAACTATAATCTCTCTGAGTCTACTTTCTCTAGAAAAAATTGTTGATCTGTATTTTCTCTTTCATGGCTGTACCACCTGTAAACTTGAAGAGTTATTACCATGTGAAAAATAGCAAGGTGAATGGAAGAGAATATTTTTGGGTATATTTTGATTCATTTTGACATTAATTTATTATATAACCTCTGTTATTCCTTTCTACTCCTGCTCATGATCTCCATCATATGCAATGACCATATAAGTCCATACTTTGCTTGAAATATGACCTTTCTTTGCTTTTTATTCGCAACTTAAGATTCCAACACAAAAATTAGAGAATGAAAAGGTATCCATGAGTAAAATATTATGTTATGACAAATATTAAGTCATTTTACACCTTTATATGGCCAACATTGGCACATGGGAGCCTAAAAAAGACCCTTTTCACACCTAAACTTACATAAAGTGATTTTTTCCAAATATGAAACTTTATGAATAATCTAAAGTCATATATAAAAATGTTTTAAATGGTATTTTTAATAATTTAATGGTATTTTATTACCATATTTTACATTTAAATATCAAAATTTGTCCTTTTAGGTAAAATAAACATAGTTTTTCGAAGGATAATTACCATTGAATGTCATATAAGCATACCATAAATGTTTAAAAGGATTAAAATAGAATTTTGATATGTTTTGATCACATTTTTGAGTTTATATCTCATTTTATATGTTCTATATACCAAATTATGCTAGAAAACTTCATGACAAGTCATCAACCATCCTCTTTTCACCATCTTCTTTAGAGCATTTTTAGATCACATAACCACTTGAAACTCTATAAAAACCTCGGAATGACACTTGAAACTAAAAACATGACATTGAACAACTTAATCTTCACTTGATAGATAAGACACTATGATGACCATGAAAAAATTTTAATTACAGGGGTTGGAATTTGGTCTTAATAGGCCAAATTACCAATAATTTCTTCTGATAATAATGCAAATGAAACTAATAGATATGAAATAATAGTGCTTAGACATATAATATCATAAGTGAAATGAGGATTCTAAGGTTAATACAATTCACATAGCTAAAAATGATGCTTTAAAATGCCACCTATAGTAAATTTCCAAAAACACATTCACTAGCAGAGTAGGATGAAAATAGAGCATACATACCAAACTTTGTTAGCCTAGCAGAATCACAAACCAACAAGATGCATTAAAAATAGTAATACCATATTTTAACCATTAAATAAATGAGATAATATATTATTAACAAAGGTTGAGAATTAAGAATACATGAAAATAATGGAAATAGTGAGTTAATTTATGGAATTAACTTTCTCTTTGCATTAATTCATAGAATATTATCTTTGGTTTACAATGAAGGGGATAACCCCTATATATAGGACATTTGAATACCTTAGTTATAAAAATAAATGGGTAACATGACACCTATTAGCAAATAGGTTTTCCTATGTCCTAAAATTAAATAATATTCCCTATTCAAAATATAGGAATATTTTACAATGCAATTTGAGGGACCATGAGACACGTTTCCTATTCAAAAGGAACCTAATAGGTGGGTATTTTATTCATGAGGAGATAATATGGGATCCTATTGGTATTATCGATGATGAAACTCCTGATATAGAAGAAGATGGAATGCTAGTGCCATTTGAAGAAAAAGACATTCTAGGAGGGGCTGATGAGGTTGTGGCTCCTGAGTTGGAAGTTTTTATTTGGTCCTCAACCTACACTTTCCATACTTGGGAGCATTTATTGTACTCACTATCAATTAATATCAAATTGATGATAGTCTATTTCAGTAGCTTAGATATGAGCCTAGCCATTACATCATGACTACCTAGGAGAGGTCCCATAGCTTTGTTGATGGCTTCAGCCTTCTCTATTACTTGGTTGGTAGAGGTTGATAAATCCACCATATCTTGTTTGGAAATCACCCCTCTAGCCATGGATTGATTTCAAAAAAATTCCATGAAGTTTTGTAGTTGAACCTTGAAGGCATCCCTACTAATGATGAAGTCATCTTTTTTATTCAAGTGCATAATTTTGGAAGCCTTCAGTATGGTGATAACTTTGTCACCTTATTGCATAAGGGGTCTCCCCAAGGATGTCATAACTTTAATCCACTAGTTCATGTTCTTTCTCCTACCAATTACATAGGACTAAACAATGCTCAATTCCTCTAAGGGAATTAGGTTTAGGCCTTCAAATTTCTTCATTCTGATCAACCTCATTAGGTTGATTATCTTGCTATCATATCTTACATATAAACATTATACCTTGAGGACTTTATTATAGAATTCATCGCCCTTTACCTTGTACTGAGCTAAGGTATCCAACATATCAAACATTTCTTCTATGGCCCATTCCACTCTTGTTATGGTTTACTATGGTAAGGTGGTCTTGTGCTGTTAATCCAAGTCAATTGTTCTTTGATTCACTCCCATAATCAATATGGTAGCCACATCTATAGTTTTTTGGAGAGTTGAGAGGGGTTACTCTTCATATTGTTATTGTTAGACTTGCTTGGCCTTCTTTATCTTTATCATTTCAAATAAGGTTTCTACTTATTCATACAGGATTGTTTGGTTAAGGTGGGTGACCTTCCTCTTGGTCACCCTCTTCATTACCCTAGACTCCTTATTAAATTTTAGTGTAACCTAAGAAGTGTCCCTTATGACCCAATCTAGGTTCTCCCTAGTGGCTAGCTACATCTACTTAATACATAATTTATCTGAAGAGACACTTAGGGGTTCTAATGAGGGAAGTAATGGTTGAGATGGAATAAGCCCTTGGAAGGTAGACATCTTAGAGGTATTAGTGGTTATGACCAATGTGAATGAAGAGATTGGGGATAAAGAAGCACTAGTGCTAGTTGAATAACTAGTGGAGAATAAGGGAAATTATAGAAGGATGATAGTAAGACTCTTATTAGGCAATTGTGGGATAGGTCTAGGCATAGGCTTGAGAATGAATGGGGGTAAATTAGCCATCATCAAGACCCTAGAAGTGGATGATATGATGAAATGGGTGTTGGTAGATAATGGCATAGTTGCATGCTTGATTATGGGTTTGGTGAGGGGACTATAAGGTTAGATGTGGACATGACCCAGAGTTGGGGGGTTCAAATATGCTTAAAGACTACTTGTCAAAGAAAGAGGGGGGTAAGGCAATACACTCTTAACCTAAAACACTCAATCCTTCTCTAGTAGGAGGAAGGGGAAGCGATGCTAACATTGGAATTACTAGAGTAAGAGCTACTACTATTCCTATTGAAGGTGTGTCCTACATTGTAATATCACTTTACACCTAGGACAGGCTATTAGATAGGACCCCTAAGGGGGAAGCCTACCCAACTTGTTTCCCAATGCTAGTCCCTCCTTTATCTAAAGGAGGAAACAATGCTTAGATTATTTTGAGATTGAGTTTTAGGTCATTTAGACCTTCTTATTCAACACTAGGAGTATGGATAGGATATGCCAACAGTCCTTCTTAAGTATCTTGGTGATTAGATACCCAAAAAACCTAGCACCATCTAGTCTTCCTTTCACCTGATTGACCTGAATCATGATACCTAAAAAACCTAGTCTCTACCTAACTTCTTCATTATTAGCTACATTAAGGAATAAATAGTCTCCATCCTCGAGATCATGATGATATGTGATATTGAGAGTTGTCTAATATTTGATTCATTAATTGAATTTCAAGTGCGTAGGGTCACATTCCCTATTAGAATCTTTATCCAAATTGAAAGTGGACCTATGTTTGGTAGTAAATATGATTGAGTGCCAAGTCTCAATTTTTAATTAGATGATGTTGACCAATTGAGGGTGGATTGGTCCCATTTTCTTGCTTTTTTAGAGTCCATCTAATCCTGTGTGTAGTTGGAAGGCAATCTCCTACTTAGCTAGTTTGTCTAGCATTGTGGTGGGAAATCTAAATGGGGCTATCCTAATTCCCTCAACTTTGATTATGGTGTAATTTGGCTAGTACCAATAGCCTCCCAATGTGATAAGGGTTTCCATGATCTCTATTGATAGTTTGGGCATATCTCTATATACAATCGAGTAGAATTACTCAGTAATAGATTGCATTTCCTATCGATATTTGTAAATTCTAACCTTTTTGAAGACATGAGGGATGATCCATCTCATGTTTGGGTCCTAATTGGTAAATTAGGAAAACTTGAGAGTGGCATAGATGGCATCAACCAAGTAAGACATAATATAGAAATGATTTCTTTGGTTGGCCATGGTATTATTGATTTTGGTTGAAAAATTGTAGGAGATGATCTCCCCAAAGGAGGGGTTGTGGAGTTGTCTATAATCATAGACAACATTGGAACCCACTTCTCCTTCATGTGGTTAGTGTCTTCTACTCCATGAAACTTGTTCATCATGACCATCCCCATTTTCAAACCTTTTTTGAATTTGGTGAATACTATTTATTTTAGACTTACAAATGAACCTACCTGGGTTCTTTTCTTAGCTTCTCAAGACTTCTTTGTTATTGTATGAATCAAGCCATTGGGTCATGGTGTCTTGATTGTAAACAATTTTAGGCTTAGGTAAGTCATTATAAGATTAAAATGATAATCCATCTATATAAGTGAAATAATTACTTAATTTGAAAGATTTTATAATGTGATCCACATACCTAGAGTGAATGGAAATTTGGTGGACTAAGTCTACACAGGGGAGCACTCTAGATTGGATGCAAATTTTTATAATCCTACAGACTTAAGCACCAATATGTCAAAACTTTATTTTGAAACAATGGGAGATTCCTCATCATCACTATTATAGTTTGTGATCCTCTCCACATGGTATAATAAGTCATTGTAGTGTTTTTCATCTATGGCTAATGCAATTACATTGAAGCTGATGTCTTGAAAAAATGTTTATGTTCCATAAAAATATAACATGACTTGTTCTATCTTGGTGGCTCCAGATGCTCTTGGTTTTTACATGACTTCTAATTTTTGATTGATGAGCCTATGGATTGCCTATATTTCAAATGAATGCACAAAAGTTTCTTAGCAAATGATATAGAGTACTTTAGAGTTTTTAATAGATTGTAATGGTGAATGCTAAGCTTAAAATTTTTAAACCCTATATTTTTATTTAAATTTTGAATTATAATATATGGTCCATAAATGTAATTATCTTTCATTTTCTTTGATATAAAGCGTAGGTGGTTCTTTGGTTTTATTTTGATGGCTTTAAAAATTCACTTTTGGGAATTAACCAACCATCTCTCTTAGTTTATCCATGTGTCTTCTCATCATAGGCTTGAATTTTTATTGAGGTGATTTGGCTTTATAATTATTGAAATGAGCCTCCATTAGCATTTAATTCATACCAAAAACCAACATTCATGGAAAATAATGTGTCCTTTAGGTGTCGTACTTGACATGTGCTTGATACTTGGTGTCTCTTTGTGCATTCTAATATTTTACTTTGGATATTGGGATATTTGGGTGGGAAACATGATATTTTGGCATGTGGAATATTCTAATTATCTTACACATCCTTTTAATGTAGCTCATCTTGACCCATGTTTTTTAGACTGATATGGTCCTAAGATGCCTGCTATTTTGCCAAGTGGTAAGATTTCATTAGATCATGTTGTTGCATGGTTGTATTATATGAAACTCTTGGTGGACCCATCTATTATGACACCTTACCACATGTTACCATTACATTATATCTCTCATATTCAATTATCACATGAATCAACCTCTTTCATCCTTAGATTGATGTGGCCTTAGAACTTTTGTTGGTTTGCCAAGTGGTAAGTTCTTATTGGCTCGCATTGTCATGTGGTTTTGTTATATGAAACTTTTAATGGACCCAAATGCCATACCAATTTTCCAAGTATTAGATTTTAATTTGATCATGCATTCATTAAGTTTCATGGATTCCTTTGATTGTATTATTTTTTCAAGATATGGGTCCATGTGTCTTCAACCCATTTCTCCCAAATGTCGTGTGGCTTTCACATCACATCTGACTACCTAAAATTAAGTAACTTACTTCAAAGTTTCATCTTGTCATGCAATCTCTCTATTATGAAATTTAAATATTGCGTCTTGATTATGGGGAATAATCAAGTACCAAGTGCATGATATGATAGGATCATATTATCATGAGAATTAGAAAATAATATAAGCCTCAAAAAGATGTGATTGAATTCCACATGGAGTGTTTTTATTAAGTCATGGGGTCACAAACTTTACAACTTCTTCATAATCTATAATGATGAAATTGGGTGATAAGTGGTAAAATCCCATTAGATCTATTATCACTCTATTTTTTAAAGGCATAAATATATGTGAAAAAGTCTAGAACTTACGTGACTAAGTCAATAATGCATGTGACACTACCGTGTATCATTTAAGCTGAGTTGGTATTAGGGTTCTTGTCAAATAAAAATGTGCCATACTTATATCAAATCCATTGCAAGGACATTTGTAATCAACATGGAAGGTAATCAAAATCCCTTAGAGGTATATTCCAAGAGATACCTTTAAATAAAATTCCTTATCATGTGTATGTTTAAGGTATCTCCTAGTAGGAGATACCTTGAATGAAAATTCCGATCATGTGCATGTTTAATATATCTCCTAGGAGATACCACAAAATAAAAATTCCAATCATGTGTATGTTCAAGGTATCTCTTAGGAAGTACCTTGAAATAAAATTACAATTTTGTGCATGTTCAAGGTATCTATGAGGAGACCCTTTTAAAGTAATACAAGGCCCTTCAAGGAAATCCCCTAGGAGATACTTTGAAATACAATTCCAATCATGTGCATGTTTAAGGTATCTACTAGGAGAACCCTTGAAGGTAATATGGGAACCTTCAAGGTATCTCGTATTAGATACCTTAAATGTAATTATAGTAACATTAAGGCTACCTTGGAGGTATATCCTGAGAGATACCTTTCAAACATGCATAAAGGTATCCTTAAAGGTATTATAAGACCCTCCAAGTATCTCTATCTACTAGGATAACTCTTGAAGGTACTACAAGATCCTTCAAAGTATCTCCTAGAATATACCTTGAAGGGTATTATACTACCTTTAAGGCTACCTTGAAGGTATCTCTTAAATTTGAGCTAGCATCAGGGTTCTTGCCAAATAAAAAGGTGCCATGGTTAAATCAAATCCCTTGTAGGGACCTTTACAATCAACATGGAAGGTATTCCAATTCCCTTTTAAGTATCTCCTAGGAGATACATTAAAATAAAATTCCAATCATGTGAATGTTCAAGGTATCTCCTAGGAGATACCTCGAAAGAAATTTCCAATCATGTGCATGTTCAATGTATCTCCTAGGAGATACCTTGAAATAAAATTTCTAATCATGTGTATGTTCAATGTATCTCTTAGGAAGTACCTTTAAGGAAAATTCCAATTGTGTGCATGTTTAAGGTATTTATGAGGAGACCCTTTGAAATTACTATAAGGCCCTTCAAGAAAATCCCCTTAGAGATATTTTAAAAGAAAATTCCAATCGTGTGCATGTCCAAGGTATATATTGATATAATTTTTATGAACAATAGTCTCATAATAAGGTAGCCTCTAAAATTTTAGGATCCTAATGGAGGTGAACTCTAGTCCAAGGGATGAGTTGAAGGTGTTTGATCTTATAACTAGGTGATGGAATAGTAGGTAGGGCATGCTGGTTGTTAACAAGGATTGTGAATGGAGGGGTGGTCTATAAAAAAAGAAAGTAAAATATAGATGAGTTGGTGGATAGATGGCTACTAATCTAGAGTGAGAAAGTCTCAAAATAAACTCAAAAAATAGGGATGGGTAGAGTAGAAAAGAGAGACTCTATGGCTTTAGGAATCACCTATTTGTCTGATTTATAAGTGGATAAGTGCTTTCAAAATTGATTTTTGTTATTAGCAACTATTTCACACACACAATCAAACATGGCCAAATAATCTAGGATAATCTTGATATAATAAACTCACAGGCCTTAGTCAAAGGTTGTTCCTTTTAGAGTAGCTATTGCACACTCTTACTCCATAGAATATGGCTCAGACCAGTGAAGTATTTGAGAGAGTTGATACACATACATAGAAAACTATATCAAATGAAAAAACCTATACACACTTAGAAATATGAATCAATCAACTTACTTGCCAATAACCATTATAATTTGCTAATCATTCAATAGCTATTTCACATCTAAGACTATCATATAAATAATAACAAGAAATAAATCCTTCACATCTTTTGTACACTTAGAATTAATAAATCATACAACCAAAATAATATATGCCTAATTATAAAAAAATTAAAAATAAAATACACAAATACATAAGCTAAAAACCATAACTACTTCTCTTATATATTGAAATATACTGACCCTTTACAATTATGGGTTACATGTGTTTAAATAGACTTGGGGAAAGGGGTCACATCATCCTTCAAGTACATGCAAAATACATTACATGGCATATTTAGAACTTTATTTCTAACTATGGTCTCAAAAACCATATAAAGTTATCTTACACTTGGAAATAGTTAAAATCAACCTTTACAAAGTCATGCAACATGTGCATGTTTACAAAATGAATATGAAGTTTTTTACATTAAGTTAAAATTATAATAAAACTATAAATACAAAATTGACACTACTATTTAGAATATACATGCACCGAATTGGCCCTTAAGACTGAGGTGACATTTGCATGGATGCATTGACTTTGGTGGGAGTTGTAACTATAGATGTCAGTTTCTAAAAAAATGATTTTAGTTTAAGTGGAATATATAAACAAATCTTAAATTGTATGCCAAGTCATTAAAATTGATTTAGAGGTGGACTTGTACACAAAATTTGCCATGGTTCATTTTGGTAAATGGCAGAGGGATTCTTGTTATTCATATGGTTAGAGAACCTTAACTAGATTTTTAGAGATTTAGACTTGTAAAAAATAGTCAAAATATTTGCAATGGAATTGTGATAGTGTTTAAATATTTTTATCAGCATGGATTTACTTTTTCTATTTATCACCACTTGAATACAAATAAGGATGTTCTTCTTTCATGTCCATTAGTCACATCAAACATTGAGCATACATCAAGTGGGAATATATATTCATCCCCCTTTTTGTCAAATTCAATGAATAATTTAAGCTAAAGTGGGGATTTTTCACAATCCTCATTACAAATGATTAATGCATTAGCGGAAATAATTTATTATTGAGAATAACACCTAAAAGTCAGCCATATATGGCCCACTTGATTCATAATATGTATTTTATAATCCTCTTGTATTAGAAGTGTCATTTGAACCCTTGCTACCACACTTTGTGGCACTAAAATTTCCTACTTATGAGGAACATGAAGGGTGACCCTGAGCATGATCGAGAAAAGAAAATCCTTGCATTAAACAAGCTAAAGTATGGGGCCACCACATTGGCTTCATATAATACAAAATTTAAGATCAATCCATCTTACAAATTTAATCTAAATGAACCAAAATGTGATTTCAATCAAATAATGAAAATGGCAGTCCCACATCAAACTTATTACATAATTCACCACATAAAAAAATTATTATATTCACAATATATCCACCATATCTTCTTGTGGTAGTATGAAGTAGCTATAGGAAGATATTTAATGCCCAACTAATGGCTTCCTATCATAATTTTAAATAGCTAGTGATATTGTACTTCACATACTTAAAGGTGTATTAATTTCTTATATTCACATTTATGGAGAGGCATGGAAATTGGATGAATGCACCAAAGAGTGACACTATGATAATTATATTATGTGATGTATTAGTTTATTGTATTATAACATGCATATAGATGAGGTTTACTAAAAAATTAATTAGTCAATTATACACAACCATCTAGCATTTGTTGCTATTTTGAGACTTAGTCAAATGAAACAACTCATATTTACAAATCATAGTTAGAGATCTACACTTTTAGGAATTCTTGGATGAAACCTGGATAACTACCACTATAAATGGTTTGTGTTTGTTTAATTCAATAATAGGGGCACATGAAGTAGTCAAAATTATATTATGTATGAAATGTATTTCTAAACATTAGATTATATTTCAAGTGGAATATATAAACCACTTTTAACATGCATGCCAAGTCATTAAAATTGATTTAGAGGTGGACTTGTATAAAAAAATTGGCATGGTTCATTTTGGTAAATGGAAAATAGATTCTTGTTATTTCTATCGTTAGAGGATAGAAACTTATCTAAATTCAAAGAGATTTAGACTTGTAGAAAATAGTCAAAATATTTGCAATGGAATTGTGATAGTGTTTAAATCTTTTTATCAGTATGGATTTACTTCTTCTATGTATCACCACTTGAATACTAATAAGTAATTTAGTAAAATAACATTGCATTCAAAAATGTCTCATTTTATGAGGAGGCAAAAACTAACCACTCTGGAAAAACATTTAAACATAAATTATTTAGTGAAAATATTTAAAGATTTAAACATGATAAATAAAAATAAATAATAAACATAGTTTTTAAATATAAAAATAATTACAAATTTTTTATAATTATTCTTATTAAATAAGTTTATTTATATTTGTTAATTTCCATGATTAAATTATCTAATAGGATTTGAATCCTTAATTTTTATCCCCCTTGGAATATATTTGAGATAAAATTCACCAACTCAAATACCTATGATAGTGAGTCACCTTTTTTGAATTTACACTTGTGACTCTATCAGTCAATTTAAATAATTATAACACAATAGACATCTAACATGGTTAGATATCAAATATTATAGAGATGAATATGGAAGATGTTCCACTTTCACATTGATTAACCACATCAAACATTGAGCATACATCGAGTGAAAAAATATATTCATCTCCATTTATGTCAAATTCAATGAATACATTGAACCAAGGTGGGGATTTTTCAAAATCCTCATTACAAATTATTTAAGCATTGGAGAAAAAAATTATCTCATTGAGAATAGCACCTTAAAGGCATCCAAATATGTGATTGATTCAAAATATGTATTGCATAACCCTCTTGCATTAGAGGTATCATTTCAACCCTTGCCACCACACTTTGTGGCAGTAAAATTTCATACTTATGAGAAACATGAAGCGTGACCTTGAACATGAATAAGAAATGAAATTCCTTGCATTAAACAAGTTATTAAATTATGGGGCCACTACATGGGCATCATCCAATAGAAAAATTTAAGCTCAAGTCATCTTATAAAGTTAATCTAAATGAACCAAAATGTGATACCAATCAAACAATGAACATGGTAGTGCCACATTAAACTATATTATAGAATGCACCACATAAAAAAATTACTATATTCACAAGGCCTCTAGTGCTTCTTATTAAGAAGTTGGTGATAGATTCACAAGGCCTTTGCTGAAGTGTCAACTCATATTTCTCCCTATAGAGGTATAGAGTTTGATATGAGTAAACCTATTTCATGAGGATATTAATATGATGAGAATTCATATTATGATTTCCACCAGGGCTATATGCATTCTACTAATAGATACTTTTCCTTGTGATATAAACTTTAGGACCTACACAAATCCCAAAAAAATACACTTGACGAGTCTCCTACCATGGGATTTGGATCACATCTAAGGGATCATATAATTAGAAAATTTTCAATAATACACTGAAGACCATATTAAAATGAAAATTATAGAAGATCAAATATGGAAATAAAAGTAAAATTATCATCAAAGAACTTTGAAATTGATGGTAATGATTTAAAAATAGGCCCTTGAATAATATTCAGTGGATTTTCATCCATATTTTTTGAAGATGTAACATTAATAGTATCTTTAGGAGAAATAAGTGGTGGTGGTATACTTGAGAATGCCTCATCACTAGGCATAGTAGGCATATATGGAATAGATGGTGTATTTGGAACATATATTTCCACTTCAATTTTTTATCCAATTTATAAACCCAAAATCTCTCTTGCTCAGTTTTAATTTCTTAGCGCCATTGTAAATCTCCTTTGTAATCACCAAGACAAAATGTAATCAACCATAGTTGAGCTCATTATCTAGTGAATATAGACGCTTCTTGATTGAAATCAAGGGAGCTATAGTTTTGACATAGAGATTACATGCTAAAAGTCTATCTCTTTACATGAAGAATGCAAGCCATCATAGACTAAATCATTGCATGGTGATTAAGATCCTGATAGGTTTGCACCCACAATTACCTTTAAAGATGAACTTATTTTGACATTGTCAAGGGTTTGGAATTACTAGGTTTAATTGATAATTATAATTTTGCACTATTTCTCTTTACATAACCCCTCTTACCAATACATACATACATACATCATATGTCATGATGTGTGTGTGTGTGTGTGTGTGTGTGTGTGTGTGTGTGTGTGTGTGTGTGTGTGTGTGTGTGTGTGTATTCATATCATAATAATTTTATATGTTAAACTAAGTAATATTATATATAAATTATATATTTTATATAATATAAATTCAAGTATACTATACTGAAATATATAATTATAATTTGATTTATAAACTATATTAACATAAATATTATATAATAATAATAATAGTATTAAAATATATTATATAATATTATAATATCATGTTACATTATATAATATATATTTTTTGTATATATTTTAATTTAATATTATATATTTTAATATAATATATATAAATATCATTTTAATATATTAAATATATCAATTTCATTCAATTCAACTTGACTACTCTCGAGGTGCATTTGCATTTATAAATAGGCAAGAGTCCCCAATGAATTTGAAATTCAAATTTACTTTGGAAAATGGGGGCCATATAATTTTAACACATTTTTAAGAACAAAAAATTCTGAACGTGTCATACTAGATATACTCCTATTCCTACATATTCCTAATTTTTTCAAATATACATTGTAGAGCATTCATAGATCATAATAGAGCAGGTTGTAGAGTGTTTGAAGCATTGACCATATTTGTTACTCTTATTTTTTTAGATCTTTATTTTTAAGTATTTAAGATTAATAATGTTTAATATTTTTTTACTCGATCTAAAATATGTGATTTATTTATGTTGACTTGGCCCTTTTATTCATTGTTTATCACTTTATGTTATGAAATTATTGAGATTTAGATAGTTTACATGGATTATTATTATGAAATGGATGAAATAATGAAACAATAGAGATTACTAAGGTTGTTTAGAGCTTACTACTATTGATTATTTTTTATTTCCTTGTGTATGGAAAAAAAATAGGGACCCAAATGACAAATGTTAGAGTGATGTCTCTTTCCCTTGGTATCATCTTATCCATGCCTTGACCACCTTCTCAGTTTGATTTTTCTCTCTTTATGTGCACATAAGTCTCATATATAGGGTAGGACATAGACTCAAGACTATCAAAATTACTAATTCATGTGTATTAATTGTCAACATATCTACTGAATAAACCTCTAAGCTAGAAGACAGGCTCCATTTCATACTTGAGATCTCTATAACTCTCTTATGTTCCAATAATTCTCCTTGAGACATTCATATACTCATTCATGGACCTTATTTAAATTTGAGACTCATTTACATAGAATTACTTTGAAGGATTTATCAAAGTGGATATGAGTTATCGATTATAGGTGGTGATTATGCTCTATCAATAGGGCTCAAACCTATATAATTTCATTTATCCCTAGTAAAAATTATGTTTGATGGTATTATAGGGTATTTAGACCTTGTTTCTATTCCTTGGACTTGAGTAGAGGGTAGTGACATGT
>JARHVA010003915.1:970000-992500 GCA_037957365.1 Torreya grandis
TTAGAAAGAAAAATTCAAAAGCACCAACATGGAGAGACAAATCAGGTAACCCAATATAATGAGGAGTGATCAATCAAGAGATAAGTATAGAAATGTTTTTTTCTATAGTTGTTATAATATGGGACACATTGCAATATTTTTTCATAATGAATCTAGAAGGATCTCAAGAATCAACAATATATATAGAGCTCCTAGAGTGCATGAGAAGGATCAAACATTGGTACGGAAGCTAAATAAAGATAAAACTAATCATATTGAGCTCAAGAGTCAAGATGGATTATTTGATAAAAAAAGAGTAAAAGATTAAAGGAAAAGAATCTATGTTATCTTAGACTGCCTTATACATTTAAGATGGAGGCATGAAATGGTATATAAATAGTGGTTTTTCAAGCCACATGACAAGAGAGAAAAATAAGTTCATCTCATTGAAAAATAATTCCACAAGAATAGTAAGATTTGAAGACAACATAACTCCCAATATAGTAGGCAAGGGTATCTTGAGTATGGACAATGGGAAGACCAAGATCGAAAATGAGTTGTATGTGGAAGATTTGAAACATAACTTGATTAGTTTAAGTCAAATGTGAAACCAAGGACACACACTAACCTTTCATGAAAAAGGGTGTCAGATAAGGAGAACCAAATTAAGAAGGCTAATTGCTAATGCTAAGAGTAATGAGAACAATCTATATGTCTTGAATTAGATCCAGGAGAGATGTTTTTTGATCAATATGGATGAAAATTGGCTATGACACAAAAGGTTAGGTCACCTAATATTTGAAAATATGGTCAAGATAATCACTAATAAGTCTATGAATAACAGGCCAAAGATCACCAAACCAACAGACAAACTTTGAAAAGCATGTCAACTAGTAAATAAACTAGAAGAAGGTTCAGGTCCAAAAATTAATCTACCACAAGACCTTTGGAGTTAATACACACTGATATTTGTGGGCCTATAAGAATGCAAAACATTTAAGGAGATTTCTACTTCATGTTACTCATAGACGACTACACAAGAATGACTTGGGTAGCATTATTGAAAGAAAAGTTAGAATCTCTTGAAAATTTCAAGGCATTCAAGGCTCTTGTTAAAAATGAGAAGAATCGGAAGATCAAGTGCCTAATATATGATAAAGGATGAGATTTTTGGTCTAATTATTTTGATAACTTTTGTGAGGTTCATGGAATAAGGAGATAGTTTTTAGTAGCTAAGACACCTTAGTAGAATGGGGTAGTAGAAAGAAAGAATAGGATAGCTCAAGAGATGGAAAGAACTATGCTAAATGAGTCTAGATTATCTAATGGATATTGTAGAGATGTAGTGAGCACTATAGTTTACATTTTGAATAGAGGATAGATAAGGACTAATGGTAAAAAGACTACTTATAAACTATGGAAAGGTAGACCTGCTAATGTGAAACACTTTAGAGTGTTTGGGAGAAAATGTTTCATAAAAAGAGATGATAAATAATTAGGAAAGTTTGATTTCAGATCTGATGAAGGCATGTTCTTAGGATACTCATCAATGAGCTTAGCCTATAGATTTATAATAATACATTACAGAAGACAATGGAAAGTACCAATGTGAAGAATGATCAGATAAAGAAATCACATTCATATTCAAAAGAAACATTAGAAAATTTGGATTTTAATAACAAAGAGGAAACTATAGAGGTTGATGAGGAAGAAGAAGAAGTTGAGGAAAGACAAGACTCAAAAGGCCCATCAAGACAGATTCAAAGAGATCATACTGAATCACAAATCTTTGGCAACAAGAATGAAGGTATGAAAATAAGGAGAAGATTTATAAGTAATATAAATCAAGATAATGTTTCTATAATATCCAAGATTTAACTAATAACCTTATATAATCAAGCAAATACAATTTTTGGATAGGTGTTATAAATGAGGAGTTAGACCAAATAGAGAAAAATGAGACTTGGGAACTAGTTCCTAGGCCTAAGGACTAGAATGCCATTGGCACAAAAAGCGTGTTTAGAAATAATTTGAATGAAGATGGATATGTCACTAGGAACAAGGCTATATTTTTATGCAAGGGATATGTATAAGTTTAATGGGAACATTTTTAGGAAACCTTTTCACTAATGGTAATATTAGAGTCCTTTAGATTGTTTCTAGCATATGTAGGATTCAAAAGGTTCAAGGCATACTAGATGGATGTCAAATCTACTTTTTTGAATGGAAACTTGGAAGAAGAGGTATATATAGAGAAACCTAAGGGGTTCTCACTATTAGGTGACAAGGATTATGTTTATAGATTGAAAAATGCTCTTTATGTTCTAAAGCAAGCTCCTAAATCTTGGCATGTTATGTTGGATAGGTATCTATTGGATCAAAGATTCAAAAGAGGATTTACAGATAGTAATATATACATAAAGATAGAAGATGACCATTAGTTCATAGTTTTTATCTATGTGTATGACATCATCTTTGGTGGAAACAATGAGACCATGACCAATGCCTTTGTGTAGATGATGAAGAAAGAGTTTGAGATGTCCATGTTGGGAGAACTATCATTCTTTTTTGGGTTGTAAATCACTCAATCTAAAAAGGGTATATTCATTTCAAAAACTAAGTACATAAGAAAGATGTTAAATAAGTTTGAGATGGAATATTTCAAGGTAGTTATCACACCTATGATCATAGGGTGTAATTTGACCAAAGAAGATGAGTCTCCAAAGGTCAATTAGACATCATAAAGGTCAATGATTGGAAGTTTTCTATACATCACTACCTCTAGACCTGACATCATGAAAGTAGTAGGTCTTGTGGGAAGGTTTAAATTAGATCCAAAGGAAAATAATTTGTAAGAATTTAAAAGGATACTCAAGTACCTCAAGGGGACTATGGAGTTTAGGTTGTGGTGTCCACGGAACAAGGAGTTCAATTTGATAGCCTTATAGATGCAAACTAGGAAGAAAGTCTAAATGATAGGAAGAGTACTAGTGGAGGAGCTTTCTTCTTAGGTGGGTGCCTAGTTTCATGGATAAGTAAGAAGCAACCATTAGTAACACTATACACTTGTGAGGATAAGTACATTATAGTAGATTCATTTTGTACTCAGTTCCTATGAATGAGATAGACCTTAAAAGACTATAAAGGGAAGTATGATGGTCTTATCCCTATCTATTATGACAATACAAGTGTTATAAGTGTCTCAAATAACCTCATCATGCACTTAAGGACTAATAACATTAATAACAATTATAATTTCCTAAGAGAATAGATAAGTGAACAAAGTGTCAAACTTAAATATGTTTCTACACAAGATCAGATTGCAAACATTTTGACCAAGCCACTTGCAAAAGTAATATTTAAACACCTAAGATAGGAAATGGGTGTAGTTCATTCCCCTAGTAGTCATGAAAGAAGTAAAATTATTAGGAGGAGATAATTAGGTGTTTCATTAGATCCAAGTTCAAGTGAGTAGTGATGATAAGGTATGTATGAAGATAGGGGGAACATGTTTATATGATGACTCATAAACTCATAGTACTATATGTTGAGTATTTTTGTTGAAAAGAGTGTGATCTGAGTTGTAGACATCACTTTGTTAAAGGGGGAGAAAGTTTAGAATGAGGGATAAGTTTCTTGTTGAGATAATTTTTTGAGAGTGGTTACCATCAATGAAAAAAGGGGAGATTGTTGAGTATTTTCATTGATGTTAAAGGTGCATCTTGCATGAGGTTGATGTCATTGAGAGAGTGTGCCTAGTTGGTAGTGTGTTGGTATGACAAGGGGTATTGATAGAGTGTTATCATTAGAGGATATTGTTATAAAAGATAATTTGAAGGAAACTAATTCTTTATGGTTACATGAAGGTATAGGTCATTGATGTCAAGTTGCATAAGAAGCCTAGTCATGACATGAAGAGGTATGCACATAAAATGAATGAACATAGGTATGTGAAGGATGTATGTAACTATTTGATCATGTGGGTGAGGCATTGGAGTAATCATAAGAGTCTCAAGGTAAAATTACATGGGTATGATCTTCAATCCAACTCTATATATAGACCTCTCTTAAACCTTTTATGGCTTAATGAGGCATAAAGAGACCTTATGAGAAGGTATGAACATGGTGGATTCATGACATGAGTGCACATAGACATTAGTGGTTGTATGAGTTTGCTTGAGTATTTGAGTGAGCTGGAGAGTACATGGAAATATGCATGAAGGTCAGTTTTAAGGCCTAATATGGTTTGTAGGTCAAGGTCTAGAGATCAAAGAGAGAGAATGTGGCCTAATGAAGGGTCATGATAATATTTCAATGTGTTTGAGCTCATGTAAGAATTTTTAAAGGTGAGGTATGTTGTTTCAAGTTTGTTCATGTAGTTTGAGGTCATAGTTTAAAGGAAAAGTCATGAAAAGTTGTTTGTAGGTCTCTCAAGTGCTCATAATGAAAGGTTATCAACCTGAGAAGGATTTTATTATGCTCATTATCTCATCAAACCTTTTCATGGGAACCTAAAAAGTTCATGGTTTATGAGGAAGGATCATATCTCAAAATTCCAAGTATTATTTTTTGGATTGAGGGGTTATGCTTTATGAACAATCGTTAAGAGTGGAAATAGGTTTAAACCCTAATAAGGACCTGGTGTTGAATATGTTGATCAAAAATGCCTATAATGGATTGTAATGCTTAGGTAATATATTGGAGATTATATTATACTCTCCCAGGTACCTCTAGGTGGTATTGGTTAGAGAGATGAGAGAGAAAATGTTGGGTTACAAGCTTGTTTTTGAAGAAGTTATTATAGAATTCAAAATTTACATTGGACATAGTTAAAAAATGGATTGAGGAAGAAGGCATAGACTCATGTTTCATGTCCATGTGTTATTTTTTGGAGCCTATTTCCACATTATGATTTATTTCAAATATTTTACATTAAAATGTATTGTATTGTATATGTGTGGTGTCATCACCCATGATTAATGGGGAACCATTATGGATTGACTTGGCCCATGTTTTTGGTACCCATTGTTTTCTAAAACCACTATGTCTATTACCTATTGATGTAATTATATATATGGACATACATTAGGTAAGATATAGGAAGAACCAATTTTGAGAAGGTGAAAAGAGTGTGTGAATTCAAATATGAATTCATGAGAGTTTGTTGAGTGTAGCTCCAAATTATATTTGTGCATTGTAATTTTGAGAATACTAATCTAAGAGTGTATTTTAATCTTTTTTCTTGTAATAATATATGATCAAGTGTTTCTTGGTGGATGTGGCCCACTTGGGTGAACCATGTTAAATCCTATCTTCTTGTTGTGCATTTTAATTTATTTTCATTATGTATCTCTATTCATAGCTCTTGTTATTAGGATTATGTGAGATTATTATAAATTAATTTATATCTTATTTCTAAAACCATTAATGTTTTTTTATAGTTTATATCCCTTAAGGGTGCTAAATTAGTTATCCAAGTTAGCTAGTCACTAATAGGCCAAATGGTATAAATTGTGGAAAACCCAGTCAATAGTGAGAAGATGAATTAGAATGTGTTTTCATAATAAAATTATGAAACCAAATTCACTAAGATGTTTTTTTATACTGGTATTATTAATGTTTGGTATATAGCTTGAAATTTAGGTATAATGGTGAAAATGATGAAGCCAAAATGGCTTGTTTGACTCAGTGAGGTTTGTATGTAGTGAGGTCAACAAATTGGTCTATAAGACCAATATTTTCCACTAGACCATATGATGTTTATATTTTAATATGATATAAACATCACATAGGACCATTTACATGCATTATAAGTCATGGAAAGTGTCTATATAGGTGTTGGATGTCTGAGTCAATGTGACTAGTCTTTGGAGAAAACTAACAATTTTGAGTGAGTGAGTTGTAGAGGTGTTTTTGAGGCTCTATGCCATAAGTTAAAGTGTTTAATTAATATGGTGATATTTTTTAGGTCATTTAGGTTATAAATAATTTATTTATTTTCATGGTTATGTGTCTAAATGATGTTTTATATTCAATTTTTCAAGACTGACTTTTTTGTGTGTTCAAAGGCTTAATGTGAACAGTGATAATGAGGGGTTTCAAGTAGTGATTTGTTGTAAAATGTCTTATTGAGAATATAAGACATTATTAGAGGTATATTTTATTTTTATATTATACTTTCCTTCCATTTTTGGATTTTTAAAGTGTTACAAGGAAGGAAAAGTGTAACATTACCTAAAGTAGGCCGAATGGAATTAGGTCTCCATGGGACCTAAAAGTCAAATGAGGTATAAAAGAGTTATGATAGCACAAAGAAGACTAAATATTAAATTTAATAATGTTTATTATATTTCCTAAGACCTATTAAATGTCTTAAATAATATTTTATGAGGGATTAGTTGACTAAGTGGCATATGAATAAGGAATGGTATATATACAAGGCAATTTTAAGCCTACTTAGTAAGCATAGTGTATGAAAATTAGGTATTAAAGAATATAAAAAGAGTGTATAGTTTATGTAATTAATATTTTATAGTGTGTCTTTATATGAAGATCAAGTTCGTATGACTTAATCAGTCTTGAAGAGACCTAGTTGAACGAAGAGGCCTAGAAGGAAATTTGAGAGGGATAAGAGTGTGAATATCCAAAGGATTGGTAATCATATATTAGTTTAGAAACATATTTTTGTGAAGGTGATAAAATAAATCATGTGGCTAAGTTGGTGTTGAGTCATCTGGGGGGTTGGTGCCTCCTTACAAGTGGGTGCTTGTTAAAGCCTAGTCAAGTGGGTGCTTGGCTAATTGGGGTTGGGGCTCCATGTGGAGTTGGTGATTCAATAAACTTGGTTTTTGTCTTATATTAATATATTAAACTTAAAAATATAAGTGGGTTTCTTTCTCATTGATGGTTTCCCACATATGTGATGTGTTCTTGTATTTCATGTTCATATATATGGTTTCTTATGATTTGATTGATCTATATGTTTGCATGAATGTCTCATGAATGTTAAGTGGAAATGAATGAATTTTTTGAAAATTGATTCACCCCCCCCCCCCCCCAATATAATTTTTTGTTCTTCCAACTTAAATTTCATATTATAGATTGGGGAGTTGAAGGGACATGTTACCACATATGTGGGGCCCATTTAGTGGTAGTTAAAGGTGTTAAATTGTGAAAAAGACAACACTAGTATATGAAACTCTTGGTTATGGAAATGTGGTGCTTATGAGGGTCCTAAAATGAGTGTTTGATGGATTTATTGTCCTTTTGAGGTCAAATATCATCGCTTTAGGGTCAAACACCCCATTCCAAGATAATATGTTATGGTTTTTAGAGAAGGCTTCAAATGAATGACATTTCAATACTTATTAAAAGGCCCCAAAACATGTTAAGTATTTCAATTAGGCTCCCACTTACCTATATAACATCCATAAAACATATGATCAGGCCATACCTTGCATATTATTAACACACTAAATAAATTCATGATGAGTTATCAGCTACAACATTGAGTCATCTCCACCATGGCACATTTGGACTATTGATACCACTTCAAAGCATATAATGGACCTTCACACATGTATAAACATAAGGAGAAAACTTGACACAAGTTTAAATAGGGAGTAAGGAAAACTACCATGATGTTTTATTGATATGACAAAATACTTACACCTATTATCCTTGACATGACAATCCATGATCTCACTTTGGGATAGTATTGGGTTCTCATGCATGGTTTGACTCATTTCTAGGATTGAGGGTAGAAAGTAGTCAACATTAATGAGTACATTTATTGATTATTTTAAAATTTTATGTTTGGATGATATTATTGTATTTATTATAACTTTTGATGAATATGTTGAGCATATTAAAAAATTCCTAAAAGTGATGAAGGAGAACAAGTTAGTGTTGAATGAGAATAAATGTTAGTTTTCAAAACAATCACTAGTATTCTTGGGGCATGTGGTTATATATGGGGATTTGAGGATTGATACAAAAAATGTGGAGGCCATCATGAATTAGCCAAATCCATCCAATATAATAGAAACAAGAAGCTTTATAGGTGCAATCCAATATTTGAGGAAGTTCATCAAGATCTTATCTTCCATAGTTGCACCTTTTCATGTGATTAAAACATGTGAAAAGACTTATACTTGAGGTAAAAAGCAAGAATATGTACTTAAATTGTTCAAACATAAGATTATACATACTTTAGTTTTTAAATCACCTAAATTTTGGCTAGATTTTGAATTAGAAATAAATCCTAGTCACTATGCTATGGGTGTTGTTTTGATTTAAAGAGGTACATTGGTATGCTACCATTATGAGTTTTTCCATGGTGAAATATTGAACTATTTTATATATTACAAATAATTGTATGCTCTTGTTTAAGTGGTTAAAAAATAAAATCAATATCTAATAGGTAAGGGACTATTATCCATATGGATCACCAACATCTTAAATATTTTCAAGATCAAAATAAACTTCAGCAAGTTAGGCACTATAATTGGATGGGTTTATTTAAATAATTTCATTTGATTATAAAATATAAGAAAGGTGTGACTAAAATAATATATGACATGCTGTCAAGACCTCATTTACTTACAACCATGGGCACCATAACTATGATTGAGCCTTTTATGTATGAATCTTATCTAGAGGGATATGAACATGATGCATATTTTAGGGACCTATTTATTCAAGAAATGAAGTCACAAGGTGTGGGGTTTGAGCCTAAGGAGTATTATTATCTTTAGAAAGGACTCTTCCATAAGTTGTGTAAGTTATGTACCTAAGGGGGAAAGAGTTCAACTATTGAGAAAGGCACATAAAAAGTTGTAGGTAATTTGGTGTTACAAAGACTATTACTCATTTGCAAAGGTATCATTATTAGCCTAATATGCATGTAGATGTTTCCAAGTTAATAAAAGGATGTGTTTTATGTAGTAATCCTTGTAACATAAATTTTGGTATATATGCATTTGCATATTCCTCTAGGCCATGGGAAAGCATTTCCATGGATTTTATAGGTAGGTCATCTAAGCCAATGAATGGGCATGACTATATATTTGTGGTTATGGATTGGTTTAGTAAGAATTATATTCTTATTTCCTGGAAGAAGATGCTCAAAGGAAGTGATGCATCTGAGTTTTTGTTTCTAATGTCTAGGTTCAATTTGGTTTTCCTAGTTATATGTTTTCAAATTGGAACTCAAAATTTCTTGGGATTTTTTGGTTTACATTATGGGATAAGATGGATACTAAGATAAAATAATATACCAATTTTCATCCAAAAACTAATGGGTATATTGAGGTTATAAATAAAACATTGGTGTATCTATTGATAAGGTATAATAGGAATCATCTTAAGACATGGGATGCAAAATTGGTTTATGTTCAACATTATTATAATAGGGATGTAAATTCTTATACTGGAAAATCTCATTTTGAAACTTGTTTTGGCTACTTAGCTCCATGTGTATTTGATGTTGTTTTGAGACAATCATACAAAGGGAATGGGAAATTGGATCCTGAGGTCCATGAGTCTAAGAAATTCATTAATAAAATTCATACTATTCACCTCCAATTGTAAGAGAGGTTGAAGGAGTCTCAAGCTAAGTATAAAGTGAGACATGATTAGCATAGAACTAAGCATAGTTTTATTATTGGTGAAAGGTATGGTTGTACTTAAGTAGAGAAAAGATAAAATTTGAATCTAATAAACTTATGCCACTAGGGTATGGTCTATTTGAGATTATATAATAAGTGCAAAATAATGATTTTAGACTTGATTTTCATCCTTATATGAATATATATTCAATTGAAAATGTTGAGAAATTACGTATTTTTGAGCCTTCTGTGCTAGACAATGAATATGAAAGGTTATTTTTACCTTCCATAGAATGCCTCACCCCTAATTATTATTTTGAACTAGAAGAATATGTTTTTTAATAGAGGAAGGAGAGGCAAATGTGAAGATAAGTGCAATAATATTGGCTAGTTAGGCTAAAATGGAAGCTACTTGGAAAGCCCAACTAGTATTCTAGAGAAGATGTGGGTAAGAATTTTTATCACTTATAGAAGAACTAAAGATTTTAGGTACTTAAAATTCTAAATTTGGGGAGGTATGATCCAAAATGGATCTTGTTTGTACTTAGTCAATTGTGTAAGTTAAATTCACTATGACCAATTATATCTAAACATGATTGTAAGAACTTATGTAAGACACTTAATGTAAAATACTTCAGTTCAAGTACAAAAATTAATTTGGTAATGATCCATACACCTTAAAATTGATCATGTATGGATTTATTGGTTCTAAAAATTCATGATTTTATCCAAAGGATGGAATTGATGAGCTCATAATATGGCTCATTATCGACATGCTATTTCACTTAATTCATCTCTTGAAGGATATTATCTTATGCAAATCTTAGATTGTTAGATAGCTATTACATGGAAAATAGATACTTGTCTTATTTATATTGAACTAAAGATTAAAACTTTAATTTGTCATTAATGTCTAATACATAGCATGTTTTAGTGATTTTTATTGTGAAGAATGCTTATGAAGAAGACACAGGTGATGTATAGTGAACGTTCAATTTTGATCTCCATCCAACAAAACTATGGACTCAACAAGCTTGGTTCTATGAACTCTACAGGCTTGTTTCTACAAACTCTGTAGACTTGTTTCTATGGACTCTAAAGGATTGTTTATAGACTCTGTAATCTTGTTTCTATAGACTCCACAGGTTTGTTTCTATGAACTCCATAGGCTCGTTCCTACCGACTCTGTAGTGTCAATTCCATGGATTCTATAAGGATGAAGCTACAAATGGGGAAGCTAGTGGCCAGATAGGATAAGAGAGAATCATTCCAGCTAGAGTCAAATAAAGAAAATACCTACCTACTATTTTGTAGGATTTTCTTTTGATAAAATTATATATAATTGGATCTTAAGACTATTATAGGATAGTATATCTATTTCATCAGAATAATTGGATCTCTTGGAAATCCAATCTCCTATCTTTGGATGAATGGATCGACCAATGAATCCTATTTCTTTGAATCCTATTTTGAGTTGATTATATTAGTATAAAATGTAAGACTTTCATCATTGAACTATATTAGATAATAGAGAGCAGAGAATAGAGGAAAGAAATGTACAAGCATATTATAGGTTTTAGCTAGATTGTAATCATTTCAATTTTATGAATTATTACTTCAGTTTCCAGCATTGATTAATTTTTGTTCTTGAGTTCGAGAGAAGCAAGGGCCCACTCTTCTTGGAACTAGAAATTGTGTATGGTATTTAAGTTATGTTACATTAACTCTTTGTTGTAACTTATTAGAATCTTATTACTATTTATAGTTATTCATCAAAACATCAAAACAAATTCACAGTTTAAAAAGCATTTCATTGTTTCTAAGTCATTTCCTTTCTAAGCAAAAAGTGTTTTCTTTTATAGTAAATGTGTGAAGAAAATTTCCTATTTTTGATTAGGAGTGTGATTTTACTTTCCATACAAGCATAAATAGGAGTATGATTTTACTTTCAAGCAAAAGAGTGGATTGATTTGACTAAATAGTTACATATTTTTCCTTTTCAGCAAAAGAGTGAATTGAGTAGTTTAGGATACCTTTTTTTCTTTAGTCAAAGTTAGAATATGACCATCAAACACCCCCATAAGCAAACTTCTAGATCGACTATCCTATACCTTACTACATATAGCTTTGGACACCAGCCATGGTTGATAAGACATCAATTAAATATTGATTAAATGAGGAGTTAAATGACACTCATCATTTTTGGTGCCGTTGCTAGGGAAACAAGGTGTTAGTAAGGTAATAATTATAGGTCTAGAGTGAAAAAAAAAAAAAATTATAAAAACTATAAAATCCCAAAATAATTTAATAAATTAATATACCATCCTAGAGATTCTAAAGGATGATTCATCCCAAAATTTCCACCAAGAACACAAGTTGACATTCCTTCAACATCTCTAAGTAGTGAACTAGAAGATTCAAGTGAAACATATCTACAAGAATCTTTAGAAACTTGGATAGAAACCAGGCCATTGCCACAAGCAAGCCCCATAGGACAAATTCCTCAAGATCAATCTCTTGTAGGAAGACATTATTTAGAAATTGCCAAGGAATTAGAGGAAGCCTTTAAAAAATTCATAGCTAAAGAAAATTTTGAGAAATTTGAACAATCCATAATTGATACCATAAATATTTAGTGGGAAGATCATCCCAACTTTGAAACATCATCAGAAGAAGAAAATATGGCTCTCTAAAAAAATCAACAACTTACACAAACAAGAAAGACTTTTTCCTTTCCTATTGTTGCAGATCCTAATGATCAAACCCCCATGAAAAATATTTCACTATTTAATTTGTCAAATTTTTGAGGAAGATCTATAGAATATCTTGATCAATTCATGTTTAAGTTTAAGGTGCTATGTCAAACCTATGATTACACAACAAATAGCTAGAAATTAAAACTATTTGCCTCTACACTTAAAGATGTAGTTATGAGATGGTTCATGGGTTTACTTGATGATTCTATTAGAACATGGGATGATATGGAGATAGAATTCTTGGACAAGTACCAAGATTATTACTGAATGTGAGAAAGAAAAGAGGATTTCTTCAAAATCAAATAGAATGAGGATGAATCTTTAAAGGATTATTTGGATAGATTCATGTTCAGTCATAAAAGAAGCAATTATCCACTCACTGAAGAAGTTTAGAAATTGGTTTTCTTAAAATGGTTGGACTAATATACTAGAGATACCTTAAATTTTATTTGAGGTGGAGATATAAATAAGTTGGCTTTCGATCAGATTTTTTATCTTTGTACCAACTAATCTCAAACAAAACTTGGAATTAGGAAAGGAAGGTTTGGGTAATATAATAAAGTGGGTAAATTAGTGGAATAATTTTCTAATCTAAAGACAAATATCCTGGTTACACTAAATAGTACTTTAGATGGCCTTCAAGCTAAGGTAAATGCAATAGGAACCCTTAGTAATCTACTATCCTAAGTGTAGATAAAACCATGCCCTTAGAGACTGCCCCTAGATAAAACCAATGTTTCATCATGTGGGATTTGTGATGCAACATATCATGATACCAAACATTGCACCCTTCTATCTATTTTAAAAAATCAAATGAAAACATAAGTCTAGTCCACTGAAGAAGTAAATTATATCTAGAGACAAAAAATTGCCCCACAAAACTAGGCTCAAGGACTATTTAATGCAAGAAACCCAATTAATCCATGGATGGTACCATGAAATGTTTTAGTCCCTTCACCTTTTTAGAATCAACCTCAAATTTCATCAATCCAAAATCCATGGGTAGGAAAAGATTGGATGCCAACACCCCCATGGATGGTGCCACAACCACAACACCAATGGGTGCCACAACATCAATGGATGCCACAACCATATCAACAATGGAATTAGTAATGGAACTTATAGAAACAATTCACCCAACCAAGAAGACCACTTCAATAGCAAACTATAATGTCACCCCCAGTTATTCAGTAACAAGGACAAATCAATCAACCCTCAATTCTTGCATAACCAATAGCAAATCTGAAAAATAAACAACCAACACTTGTTTATGTTAATGAACATGAGGAGATAATGAATGATGGAGCTATTAAGTATTTAGACATACATTTAAAATTAGGAAAAACCATACAAAAACCTTTAGTTCTCATTTCTGAGATACCTGATGAAAAAGAAACAACATAATCATCTCAATTAAACACTAAAGGCTAAAATCAAAATGAGCCCTGAAGCAAACAAAGAAAACACTACTACATTAGTAGTTCCTTTTCCTAAAATATTAAGAGAAATTGATATTAAACCAAAATCCAGCTTGGTCCATGAGTTCTAAAAGATAAATATTGAGGTACCCCTACTACAAGCTATCAAGGATATACCTGAATTGAACAAGATCATCAAAAAACTTTGTGTCAAGACACTAGGGAGGAAATAAAAATATCTAGGAACTATTCATGTTGATGGAAAAGTTTTTGATTTATTAGCAAGAAAACTATTAGTTCTAAAATATGCAGATCTAGGAAGCCTAGTGATCATAGTCACAATAAAAGGAAAATAAATTCCTAACATTTTGGTAGATTTGGGAGCAACAATTAATGTTATGACAACTGATACTCTCCATACATTCTCTTATGAGAATGCAACCCAAAACTACCATTCTTCAAATGATGGACCAATCTGTAACTAAACCAAAAGGGCATATAGAAAATGTTGAAGTACTAATAGAGTCTTGGGAGTATCCAATAGACTTCATGGTCTTATAACCTAAAACAAAGAATGTAGGATATCCCATAATCCTAGGTAGACCATGGTTGGCTACTGTAGCAGCACTAATTGATTATAGGTTAGGAGAAATGACCATTTCTAATGGGTTAAAATCTAAATGCATCTCTTTGTATCCTCTTGCAAAACCATCAACAAATCACATACAAAAACTTTGGGTGGATGAATCAGACAACACATCAAACAACATTTCCTCATTAGCTATGATCATAGTTAAAAAACACTTAGAGAATTGAATGGATACATATACCTAGAAGCTACGAAATATGCCAGTTTGAAAGCTACAGACTCTACCAGTCTGAAAGCTATAGACTCTGTCGATCTAGACTCTATGAACTTTGCCAGTCTAGAAACTATAGAATGGCTCAGTTTAGAATTCTTGGATTAGATAGAATATTATGAAACCTTCACTTCTACTTCTTATATTGTTTTTTCACCATATGATCATGGATTGATTTGGGAAAGTGTGTGGAAATTGGAAAAACAATAGCAAACTCATTTCTTAGATGCATTCCATTGTTCTTTAGCAAGACTGATTCCTCCTAGAAAAGAGTTTGTTGATAATGTAACCATGTTTCATAAGCTACTTCCTGATCCATTTCTTCTGAACTCATTAACTAGTGAATTCAATAAAATAGAATCTAATTACCTAGGTACAAAACCAATCATGGTATTACCTAGAAACTTTTTGAACATCAATAATTGGTTAACAAATGAAGAGAAAGATCAACTCTTTAAAGTATTGAAAAGGCATACCAAGGCTTTGCTTGGGATTATAATGACATGAAGGGAATTCACCCTAGCATATATACTCATCACATTTACATAGAATCTATCAAATCGGTCAGACAACCACAAAGAAGAATAAACCCAACATTAAAGGAGATAGTCAAAATAGAGATCCAAAAATTTCTAAAAATTGGGTTTATTTACCCCATATTAGATAGCCAATGGATTTCACCCCTGGTAATTGTGCCCAAGAAAAATGAAAAATTAAGGCTATGTGTAGATTATAGAGAACTAAAAAAATCAACACTAAGAGATTATTTTCCTCTACCGTTCATTGATCAAATTCTTGAATACTTGGCAAGGAAGTGATATTTTTCTTTCCTAGATGGGTTTAGTGGGTATAACCAGATAATGGTAGCAACTGAAGATCAAGATAAAACCACATTTAGTTTCCCGTAGAGAACTTTTACTTATTGAGTACTCCCATTTGGACTCTATAATGTTCTAGCAACCTTCCAAAGAGTAGTTCTAACAATATTCTTTGAACTTATACATGATTATGTTGAAGTATGTATGGATGATTTTACCATTCATGGTGAAACTTATGAAGAGGCTCTTACTAACTTGGAAAGCGTATTAATCAGATGTGAAGAACATCAATTATCTTTGAGCCATGAGAAATGTTTGTTGATGATGGATGAAGGAATAGTGCTAGGACACCATATTTATGCAAAAGGCATTCAAGTAGATCCAAATAAGGTTGAAATAATCTCTAACTTACCCATTCCATAAACAAAAATTAAAATTAAGAGTTTTTTGGGACATTTTGGTTACTACAGATGCTTCATAGATAATTTTAGCTAAATAGTTGCCCGTATGTTTTCATTGCTTATAAGAGATAGTACAGTTGATTGAAGTGATAGTTGCCAAAGCCTTTGAGACCATCAAAGCTAAACTTGTTACTGATCTAGTATTGAGAGGACCAGATTGGACTTAGCCATTCCATATATACATAACTACTTCCATTATAGCAATAGGAGTAGTCCTTGGATAAAATGATGAAGAGGGTAACATATATGCTATATATTATATTAGCAAAAACATGACACCTGATGAAAGAAATTACACCACAATTGAGATGGAATTCCTAGCTGTAGTCTATGAAATTAATAAATTTAGACACTACATAATAGGCTAAAATATATTTATCTATACAGACAATTCAAATATTATATATCTTACCAATAAACCAATTGTGGGAGGTAGGATTATTAGATGGTTGTTGCTCTTACAAGAATTTGATATTACTATTATAGATAAACTAGAGAAGTCTAATGTGGTTGCTGATTTCTTGTCAAGAATGAACACTATAGGTGAAGAAGAACTAGTGGAAGATGACTTTCTAGATGAACAACTATTTGCTATTTCAAAAAAATATATATGGTTTATTGATATAGCCAAATACCTCACCACAGGGAAGTTTCCTCTATAATTTTCACAAAAAGAAAAGAAACATTTAATCAAAGAAATTTATTTTAAATAGATTAATGGAATGTTATTCAAACTTGGACCTAACCATGTGTTTCACATGTGTGTGGCAAATGTTGAAGCTTATGATATTATCAGATCTTGTCATGATAAAATAGGAGGAGGTCATTACTTAGCTCAAAGAACCATACATAAAATCCTAGGAGCAAGATACTATTGGCCTCACCTTCATCAACAAGTAAAAAGATATGTCAGACACTGTGATGCTTGTCATAGAATTGGACAACCTACTCTTTCAATAGAGATGCCTCTACACCATCATCTTCAATTGGTTTTAAAACCATTTAAGAAATAAGGAATTGATTTTATAGGTCTTGTGGATCCTCCTTCCAGAAGAAAAGAATATCTCTTAGTATGTATAGACTATGTGACCAAGTGGGCAGAAGTGGAAGTATTAACTCATGCAAGAGAAGAAATGGTAGTTGATTTCTTATATTTCAAAATCATGCAAAGATTTAGTGCTTCAAGGGAGATAGCCTCAGATCAAGGACTAAAGTTCATGTCAAACATGATAAACCACTTTATGAAATTATATCAAACTCAATATAGAAAAACATCTCCATACCATCCACAAGCTAATGGGCAAGTTGAAGTCACCAACAAAGAACTGGAAACCATTTTAACCAAGATTGTTAATTTTAGTAGAAATAATTGGGTAGATAAGGTACCAAAAGCTATTTGGTCCTATAATACTACTTGAAAAACAAAAACTGGATTTTCACCTTATGAATTGGTTTATGGTAAGAAGCCCTTATTCTCTATTGAAATTGAATTACAAACTTTGAAAATAGCTTTAGAAGTAGGGATTGAATTAGAATGAATATAGAAAGAAAGACTCATACAGCTTAATCAACTTGATGAGATAAGGATGGAAGCATTACAAAGAACTAAATTGGTACAACATCAAAGAAAAGTTTGGCATGATTCACAGATCAAGAAACATAAGTTTTAGAAAGAAGATTGGGCACTGTTGTTTGATTCCAAATTTCAATAGTTTAAAGGAAAATTACAAATGAGGTGGTTGGGACCTTATCAGATTGAGAAGGTCTTTGAAAATGGTTCTATTAAGTTAATACCTATTGATGATAGTAGAAAAGCTATGTTAGTCAATGGACATATATTTAAGCTTTATTATAAACCTCTCAATAAATAAGAATTTATTCAAAAGATAAAAGATCAAGTAGCCTTTCTAGAAGACTCAGCTTCTTCTAGAGAAATTGCTTCAAAACAAGTAGCTTTTCTAGAGGGTTCTATTTATTCTAGAGAACATGCTCCTTGATGATCCTACACACACACACACACACACAGACACACACTATTGACAATGCATGCCTAGAAAACTAGCTTGTTGGTTGGCTATGCATTGCAAAAAGAGCTTTGGCTATAAAACCAACAATGGATGGGAAAAGGGAAAAAACAAAATTTATAAGAAAAAAATAGAGAATCTAATCATGTCACTATGATTGGTCATCTCCATGAAATAAAATTTATTCTTTCAACACATGTTGACTAATCCATGCAAACTTATTTGTGCAGGATAAATGTGAGCAAAGGATACATCTAAGGTCAAAGTATGTAAGACATATATTCTATTTATCTATGTTTAGTTAACTAATTATATTCAATTTAATTAAGGCTTATTCTATAGAGATGACCCAAACTTGAATCTTCTGAAATAGGATGACATGACACATACCATAATGAAGAAGTATGAAAATGAGCCACCAAAGGTGTATGGTTAAGTTGGTAAAATCAATTGCATCATTAATAATGATAATGATGGGATGTCATAAAAGGGGGTTTTAATTAAATTTATAAATCATTGTCACCATCAAAGTGACATATCATCATTTCATTCAATTCATAATAATGGATAAAATGGCTGGCACATTTCATAGAAACATGCATCACTTAATTGTATCAAGTCATCATATCAAACTACAGACTCATGAAGCTATGAAGTTTCATATGAACCATTTCATTATTATAGATTTCAATAGAAGCTAATCTATAGATCTTCCATGATTGTTGCCTACAAATCTTTAGTGACTATTGCCTATTGATTTCAATAGAAGACTAGTCTACATCCCAATCAGAGTTAAAGGAACAGAGTTGTTTGTAAATCCTTGTAGAAATGGGATAAAAAACAAGATCAGAGTTGAAGAATGTAGTAAAGTTTCATAAAAACAAAACTTCTATGGCAGTGTTTAGAAAAAATGGTTGGCTAACTTTCATTTAAAAGTTATAGGGTTTTGATGAAACAATGGTAAGCGAATTCATCATTAATCTCACTCTTGAATTTTTAGTTGTGAAAATCATTGTTATTCCTATTTCAACTCAAATTATAAGCCAAATCATATGAGTTCCAAAAGAAGGAATGAGAGCTACAGGTAGAATTTCATTTAGTGATTTAATTAGTCAGTTTAATGGTAATGAGCAGACTGGGACTTCATGTCTAATAGATTTCAAGAGGAAATCAAAAGGGATTAGTATAAATTTAATTTCTAAACCCTAGAAATCTATAGCCAAGAGGGTACTCAAGTATATCATTTGTGAGGGGAAACATAGTCTTTTAGGAGGAGACACCATGAAAATGTTAATACACCTTAAGCATAGGAGACAAAACCCTTAGTACAAAATTAACCTCCCATCCTTCTTATATGGTTCTCTACAAATTATGACTATAACCCCTAATGCTGCTCTTAGGCACCATGGCCTGATTCACCTAATTATTCAACATCACTTCCTTCAGCAAGGACAAGAGGTCTAGGAAGAATTTTGAAATAGTATAACACAACATATTCCAAATCTACCTACACAAGAAACCCCAAATTTACCATAGGAACATTCATCTCCACCTACTGCATCGGTTGAGAAGTCAACTCCAAGGAAGAAATCACAAACTATAGTCCCAATAGAAATCCCTTCTTTTTCTTATTTAAGAAGAATCATAAGGTCTCAAATCCCTGAAGTTTTAAGATCTCCACAAAAACCTCATGAATATGTAGTGCAACTAATTCCCTTGTTAGGAAAAAAAATTGAGATGAAAGGTTGATACAGAACCTGAGAAGATCAAGGGTTTGATGGTTGAGAAGGAAAGCCAACCAAGTGTATCTCAAAGAGTGACCAAAAGAAGGATAAGGCTAATTCTAACAGATGAAGATGAACAAGAGGCTATAGACATTTTGGATAGTCTTAAAATCATATCTCATTCCCCCATACATCAAAACATCCCTACAACTATTGATTTTGAAGAAACTCCTTCAAAAGGAACTCTCCAATCATAATGGAGGAGCCAATTCTAGAAGAAGAGCCCAATATGGTAGAGGAATCAAGTATGTTGGAATAAACACCTATTTCAGTTGAAACTGCAATAAATAAAGGGAAAAATATATACACAAATGAGAAAGGTGAGTCATCTAATTTAAATTATCTTATTATGCAGTTAACCTTGTAGCTTTCTCAAGCTCAAGCTCTTGAGAAATAATAAATAGCTGACATTGCTGACTTGATCAGTCAATTATAGAATAAGGATCATCTCAACTCATTATTGGTATAGAAATTAGACATAACATCTGCCAATTATGTAGTAGAAGTTCATAGATTAGAGGAAATAATAAAGGAAAATGAAAGTGAACAAATAGATTTTTGGATATATGTAGAAAATTTGAAGGAGAATAGGAGATTGTAGAGTTTGGTCAACTCTTCCAAACACCTTCTGATGTTACACCTTCTCCTCCCAAGGTATTTGTTGACCACAGTTCTCAAACAAATTGTCCAGGTATTCCTCTCTTGCAAATACTACATTAAATTGAAGAATAATATTCCATACTTAAATAGAAAAACAAAGATGCAACTTATTCAAACAATCTCTTGGAAAATGAAAAGAAAGAATTAGAAGCTAAGGTCCAAAATTTAGAAGAAAATTTGTAGGATGCATGCAAATTAGGGGAATCTCTTTTGGCATATAGGAATCCTTCTCCTGCATATAGTTTATTTTTATTTGAACAATTTTATAGATGGAAAATTTTGAGGATCTCTTGTCATCTTCCTTACAAGATTTTATAGTGAACACTATTTTTGGAAAATTTTTATAGTGCTGAACCTGATCAATAGGATTTGCTTTGTGAGTTTTATTTGCATGATTTGATCCTAGGAGACCATGATCATAATAAACTCTTGATAAACCTTCATGTAGGAGAAGTTTAACTAAGGGCATTACATTCTACATTCAAAAATCAACTGGAATGGAAAAGCAAATTTGAGGACTATACAAATCATGCTAAGACTATGGGATTGTGTGTCAGACCAACCTTTCCTATTTCCAGATTGATCAAATAAAATTTTAAATATGATTTTTAAGAGATGAGGTTAAAATTCATTATTTAAAAGCTTTATATGATTGTGCTATTTATTTTGACTTGTTTTCAAGATAGAGTTTTGATTCAGTAGTGACTGCAAGTGTGAAAAGATGGGACCAACTTTTAGTGCCCCTTAAAAGATGAGAGGTCATGTCCCCAAATAACTTAAGATAGAGTACTAGGAGAGCTTCCTTAATTTTTTAAATCTTAATAGAGGTAATAAACTCTGGGGGAGAGCAAAAATGGATTGGCATGAGATATTAAACCCCTTTATTGATCATACCTATTCTAGGATGGCAGAGTTGGACTCCACAAACAAAGGAGCAATTCAATATATGGAAACAAATGATTCAAGAGCATTAGGGGTTTACAATCAATTCATATAAGTATACAACAGATGAATTTGATGAATATGATTTGAGTCAAAGTGTGGAAAGTAGATTCTAGAGCTACGAATGCTAATAAAGGTAAAGCCTAGGGGAGATGATGAGCTCAGAATATGGCTCATTGCTGACATGTTATTTCCCTCAATTCATCTCTCAAAGGATATTATCTTATGAAAATCTTAGATAGTTAGATAGCTATTACATGGAAAATAGATACTTGTCTTGTTTATATTGAACCAAAGATTAAACTTTTACTTTGTCATTAATGTCTAATACATATCATGTTTTAATGATTTTTTTGTGAAGAATGCTCAGGAAGAAGACACAGATGATGTATAATGAACATTCAATTTTGATCCATCTAGTATAACTATAGAATCCATAGGCTTGCTTCCATAGACTCTACAAGCTTATTTCTATGGACTCTGTAGGCTTATTTTTATGGACTCTGTAGGCTTCTTTCTATGGACTATGCAGGCTTGTTTCTATGGAATCTACAGGTTTATTTCTATGGATTTCACAGGCTTGTTTCTATGAACTCTGTAGGCTCATTCCTACCGACTCTGTAGGGTCAATTATATGGATTTTGTAAGGATGAAGCTATAAATAGGGAAGCTAGTGGCCAGATAGGATAAGAGAGAATCATTCCTGCTTGAGTCAAATAAGGAAAATACCTACTTGTTATTTTATAGGATTTTCTTTTGATAAAATTGTATATAATTGGATCTTAAGACTATTATAGGATAGTATATCTATTTCATCAAAATAATTAGATCTCTTGGAAATCCAATCTCCTAACTTTGGATGAATGGATCGACCAAGGAATCCTATTTCTTTGCATCCTATTTTGAGTTGATTGTATTAGTAAAAAATGTAAGACTTTCATCATTAAAAGATATTAGATATTGTATTAGATAATAGAGAGCAAAGAATAGAGGAAAGAGATGTATAAGCATATTATAGGTTTTAGCCAGATTGTAATCATTTCAATTTTATGAATTATTACTTTAGTTTTTAGCATTGATTAATCTTTGTTCCTAAGTCCGAGAGGAGTAAGGGCCCACTCTCATTGGAAATAAGAATTGTGTATGGTATTTATTTTATGTTACATTAACTCTTATAACTAATTAGAATC
>JARHVA010003915.1:997500-1185000 GCA_037957365.1 Torreya grandis
ACTCTATGCAATACATCATTTTTTCCCATTTTGTATAGAAAGCCATTAATGTTGTTTAATAAAATTTATCTTGTGATCATCTAATTTTTTCCCTTTCCACATAATGCATAGGAAAAACCTTTATTCAAGGAAATTTGTTGTCTTCTATTTTCTCAAGAATTATAGATGTGAAAAAAATGGGCAATTGATGATTCATCTCGGAGTTCTTCAGGTTCTCCATTACTATTTGGCTCCAATGGTCTGATCCCATATTTTCTCTCCCAAGATTCACATTGATTTTTAACTAAAATTATTTAAATAACATCAACTAATGAGATATCCTTCCTCCTAACATAGCGTTATTTACGAAGTATCACAAAGGTTGGTGATCATTAAAAAATTCTAATGATGTTTATAGAAGGTAGTGTGTGAATTTATGGAGTGGGAACACCATTACTAGAGCTTATCATTATGTAGTTATATAATTTTTATCTATAATTAAGGTTTTGTGACTTGTAAAGTGAATGGGATGGTCCAATCCTATGTTTGTTGGTTGTATGAGAACAACTCCTATAATAGTTATTGAATCATCTACATGAACATGAAATGGTTTTCTCCATTTGACAAAGAAAAAAATGGGAGTTGTTACCAACCTTTTCTTTAGATCCACTTTGATGCAGGAGCATCACTCTAAAAGCTAGTTGATTTATTTTCCCTCCGTTTTATTTTTTTTGCATTTTGAAAACTTATTTTTTTTAATATTCTTTAAGCCTGTAAAAAAATAGCCTATAGGGTGAGTAGTTAGTTTTTTGGAATATCCTTATCTTAGAAGACTATTTTTATGTATTTTGGACAGATTGTTGCACCCAGCCCAGGTTTAAACAAATTTGCTATGTTAGGAACAAAAGCTTTTTGTATGCATTTTGGATGTGTATGTGTTAAAAAGAAGAAAAATAGGGGATATGGTTCAAAGAAGAGGGAGAGCAGGGGGCACAAGAGAAGAAGAATTGCAATTGGCAGATGAACTGAGATGTAAGTCTTTCTGTTTTATTAATAAAAGTGTGTCACAAAAGATATTGTTTTCCATATATTCTTCTAAACTATAGTTGGCCGTTTCAAATTCCTGCTGGTTCGTATATCTTCTGCTGGGCATTGTTATTATTTTGGAACATTTTAAATGCGTTGAGTTTTGTTTTTATTATTTTGGCTGGTTCAATATATTGGGTCTGTGACAAAATACAAATCAATGCACCTATATGCTGGGTCATGTATGTTGTTCCTTGTTGCTGTTGCTGGGGCATGCAAAGGAGATATCACTAGATAGATGGTCATAGTTTCCTGCTAGACAAATGACTGTTGGGCTGCCACAATAAATTACTTATGATTCTAGCAAATCTTCTATGCTGGTTAGTTGGGCATTCTAAGACATCCCTATTTTTTTATCATTGCCAATTTAATTACTGGGCCGTAGTTTATCAAATACTTTGTTTAAACTGCTGGCTACCCCAATGAACTATTGGTAACTTTGGCCATCCCAATGTGATGTTGGGCCCTTTAAAATTTGTTAAAACCAACGAAATGCTGCTCTCTCTCCTCTGCTTGTTTTCCTTGTGAATATTTCGAGCTCTATCTTTAGTTTTCTCTTTATAAGAGCTGCGAAGAGTTCTTCAATCCGTATTGATTTTCGCTATTGTGGAAGAATTAGTTTTCTGGTTCGAATCCTATTTGGGTTAAGATGCACATTACTCCACTGTAATGAAATTTGTTGAAATTTCAAAGTGATATTTTGTGTGAAGAAGAAATTTTTTTCAAAATGAATGTTTTATGCCTGCCATTTGAGGCTTCCTGCTTATAAATTAAAAGTTTGCTAAAAATTACAGTTTAGCCTATGTGTTGCAAGTAGTTAGTTTTCATCAATTTGGTATCAGAGCACAAGGGATTGTGATTCAAGCCAAAGAGAAGTAGAACCAGATTTGTGAACAGAAAACAAGATGGCCATGAGAATCAGGAATAGAGGTAAAGCTAGAGGAAGGAGACTTGGAGGACAGGTTGCACCGGCAGAGGAGATTAGGAACCTGATAGCTAGGCTGCAAGACCTAGAGATGGCTCAAAGAAGAGGCACTGACATGGGTGAAGTCAGTGACAGAGAAGAGGAGCCACCAAAAGATGAATTGGTGGTAGAAGAAGAAATAGTTGAAGAGAGGTTAATCAAAGCCATTATGAAGGTGAACACCAAGCCAAAAATGGAGGTTCCAATGTATGAAGGTAAATTGAATGTTGAAGAATTAATTGATTGGATTAATGCATTAGACAAATATTTTGAGTATGAAGGAATTGAAGAAGATGAAAAGAAAGTCAAGTATGCCATGACAAGGCTAAAGAAACATGCATCCCTATGGTGGGATGGAGTGCAAGAAGAAAGAAGAAGGAAAGGGAAGCCAAAGATCAGAAGTTGGGATAGAATGGTAGCAAAAATGAAAAGTAAGTTTATGCCTAAAGATTATCAAGAAAATCTTTTTAAGCAATTACAAAATTTGAAGCAAAAAGAATTGTCTGTGAAAGAATACACTGAAGAGTTTTATAGGTTGACTATAAGATCAGGTCATATTGAGGATGACACAGAGAAGGTAGCTAGATACACCAATGGCTTGAAATTTGCCATTCAAGATGAAATTAGTCTTCTCATTCCTAAGACAATTGAGGAGGCATATCAATTTGCCTTAAAAGCTGAGGAGAAGATTACAAGGAAACAAACATCCTTCTCAAGAGGAAGGGGTAGGTTCAGTAGAGGTAGAGGATTTCAAGGAGGTGGAAGACAGCTGCAAACATCTCATGAAGAGGCCAGCAGCTCACAAAGTTCAAGAGGCAGCTATACACCAAGAGGAAGAAGACCATACCAATGATATCAAAGAGGAAGAGGAAGATTCATGGGCAAATGCTTTAAATGCAACAAGTATGTAGGACACAGGGCATATGAGTGTCCAGAGAACCCTTCTACCAGCCATGAGAGAGGTGTACATGTGACTGAAGGTGAAAAACAAAATGTAGAAGTTACAACAGCTTATGAAGATACTCCAGAAGAAGGTGAGTCTCTTTTGATGAAAAGAATATTGTTAAAGCCAAATAAACAAGTTGTTAAACCACCTCAAAGGAAAACTTTATTTAGAACCACATGTAAGAGTAAGGGGAAATGTTGTAAGGTCATTATTGATAGCAAAAGTACTGACAATCTTGTGTCAACTGAGATGGTGGAGAAACTAGGCTTAAAGAAGGAGGTACATCCTACACCTTATCAAGTCTCTTGGCTACAAAAAGGACACAAACTTTTGGTAAGTGAACAATGCAAAGTAGATATTCAGATAGGGACATATAAAGATCAGATTTTATGTGATGTTATGCCCATGGATGTATGTCATATCTTGCTTGGAAGGCCTTGGAAATTTGACAGGAAGGCCATACATGATGGAAGGCAGAATACATACATGTTTGAAAAGGATGGGATCAAGCATACACTTACACCATTGAAAGAAGAGGCTGCTGCTGTTATTGGACAGAATTCTAAAGTTTTGATAGTAAGTGGCAAAGAGTTTTTACATCAAATGAAGAAAGAAGAGGTAAACTTTGTTGTAATTGGTAAGCCAAGGAGTGTAGTCACTAGTACTAAGTTGATTGATTTGCCATTAGAGATTCAAGATATGTTGAATGAATACATTGACATTGTGGTAGATGATTTACCTGATGATTTACCACCATTGAGAAGTATTAGCCATCACATAGACTTGACTCCAGGAGCAAATCTTCCAAACAAGGCTGGCTACAGGTTGACACTAAAGGAAAATGAAGAGATCAAGCACCAAGTTCAAGAATTGTTAGACAAAGGATTGGTAAGAGAAAGTTTAAGTCCTTGTGCTGTCCCTACAGTGTTGAGTCCTAAGAAAGATGGGAGTTGGAGAATGTGTACAGACTCCAGAGCAATCAACAAGATTACTATCAGGTATAGATTTCCATTGCCAAGAATTAATGATTTACTTGATTGTTTAAGTGGAGCTACATATTTCTCTAAGATAGCTTTGAAAAGTGGTTACCATCAGATTAGGATAAGAGAAGGGGATGAATGGAAAATAGCCTTTAAGACTAATGATGGACTCTATGAGTGGTTAGTTATGCCATTTGGACTAACCAATGCACCAAGCACTTTCATGAGGCTGATGAATGAAGTGCTGAAGGAGTTCACTGGTAAGTTTGTGATCGTGTATTTGGATGATATTTTGGTGTTTAGTCAAACTAAAGAAGATCATTTGAAACATTTGAGGATGGTGTTGAGTAAACTACATAAGGAGAAGTTGCTAATCAATGTCAAAATGTGCAGTTTTCTGAAAATAGAGTTGATATATTTGGGATTTGAGATTTAAAAAGAAGGATTGAAGATGGATAAGGAAAAGATTAAGGCCATAATTGAGTGGCCTACACCCAGGAGCACATATGAGGTAAGAAGCTTTCACGGTTTGGCTAGCTTCTATAGGAAATTCATAAGAAATTTTAGTGGAATTGTTACTTCAATGATAGATACAATCAAGGGTGATAAAAGAATTTTTTTTTGGACTGAGACTACTGATAAGAGTTTTAGATTGTTGAAAAAGAAGGTAACGAAAGAGCCAATCTTGACCTTGCCTGATTTTAATAAGCTTTTTCAAGTAGAATGTGATGTTAGTGGAACTGCAATAGGTGCTATTTTAAGTCAAGATGGGAAGCCTATAGCATACTTTAGTGAGAAGTTAAGTGATGCTAAGAAGAAATATTCAGCTTATGATCAAGAATTCTATGCTCTTGTACAAGCTTTGAAGAAGTGGAGGCATTATCTTTTGCCTAAAGAATTTGTTTTATTCACTGACAATTATGCTTTATAGTTCATTAGCAATCAGAATAAGTTGAATCAAAAGCATGTCAAATGGATTGAATTTTTACAAAGTTTCACATTCACTATTAAACACAAGAAAGGACAATCTAACAAGGTTGCAGATGCCTTAAGCAAGAGAAATCTGATCATACAAGAGTCTCAAGTAAGTATTGTGGGATTTGAAGATTTGAAGGAGCTATATAAGGAAGATCCAGACTTCAAGGAACCATATGAAGCTTGCATGAATCCAGTGGGGGTTGAAAGAAGTCCTTGGATAGATTTCATGGTCCAAGAGGGTCTACTATTTAGAGGCAGCCAACTTTGCATTCCCAAGAGTTCCATGAGGGAGAATTTGTTGAAGGAAAAACATAGTGGCAGCTTATCAGGACATTTTGGGCAGAACAAGACATTAGCACAATTGAATGCTCACTACTATTGGCCAGGTATGAGTAATGATGTTAAGAAATTTTTTGAAAGGTGTAGAATATGCTAATATGCTAAGGGAAGCAGTCAAAACATAGGTTTGTACCAGCCACTACCCATTCCAAATAGGCCTTGGGATTCAATAAGCATGGATTTTGTACTCGATTTGCCAAGAACTCAAAAAGGCCATGATTCCATATTTGTTGTGGTAGATAGGTTTTTAAATATGGATCACTTTATTCCATGTTTCAAAACAAGTGATGCTACTCACATAGCTAATCTATTCTTCCAGGATATTGTTAGATTGCATGGATTGCCTAGAAGTATTATTTCTGACAGGGACACCAAATTTGTTGGACATTTTTGGAGAACCTTATGGAAGAAATTGGGAACACAACTAAGTTTTAGTTTAGCCTATTATCCTCAAACAAATGGACAAATAGAGGTTGTCAATAGGAGCTTGGGCAACATCTTGAGAAGCCTGGTAAGTATGCATCCGAAACAATGGGATCTTGCACTTACATAAGCTGAATTTGCCTATAATGATTCTCCTAGTAGAAGTACAGGATTGAGCCCATTTCAAATCATGTATGGAATGCATCCAAGAGGCATGTATGAGTTAAGAAATCTAAGCAACATGGAGACAAGGAGTGCTGATGTGAAAGAATTTGCCAATGCCATGCAAAATTTGCATGAACAGGTAAAGAAGAAACTTAAAGAAAACACCATCAAGTACAAGCTAAGGGCAGATCAAAAGAGAAGAGAGGTCAGTTTCAGTCTTGGAGACCTCTTTCTTGCTCATCTCAGAAAAGAGAGGTTTCCAAAGAAATAATACAACAAGCTGAAGGTAAATAAAATAGGACCATGCAAGGTAATAAGAAAGTTTTCAAATAATGCATATGAAATAGAATTGCCAAAGGGGATTAGAATCTCTCCAATTTTTAATGTTGCAGATTTATATCCATACAAGGATGAAGGACAATCAGCCAAAGAAACTGAAACAGAGGTAGATGAAGTTATCCAATGGGACCAACAACTACCAAAGGAACTGCCAAAGGAAATTGAGAGTATTTTAGAGAAGAAAGTAGTTAAAAAGACAAGAAAAAAAGAATACTTCCAGTATCTAACTAAGTGTAAGAATCTACCAGCTGAAGATGCAACATGGTTGATTGCAGATGATATCCTTAAGCTGGGCACAAGTATAGACGAAGTGATGTAGAAAAACAAGTAAAGAACACTTCTTCTGCTGGTTGGAAGAATGATGCAGGAGCATCACTCTAAAAGCTAGTTGATTTATTTTCCCTCCGTTTTATTTTTTTCTGCATTTTGAAAACTTATTTTTTTAATATTCTTTAACCCTGTAAAAAAATAGCCTGTAGGGTGAGTAGTTAGTTGTTTGGAATCTCCTTATCTTAGAAGACTATTTTTATGTATTTTGGGCAAATTGTTGCGCCCAACCCAGGTTTAAACAAATTTGCTATGTTAGGAACAAAAGCTTTTTGTATGCATTTTGGATGTGTATGTGTTAAAAAGAAGAAAAATAGGGGATATGTTTTGAAGAAGAGGGAGAGCAGGGGGCACAAGAGAAGAAGATTTGCAATTGGCAGATGAACTGAGATGTAAGTCTTTCTGTTTTATTAATAAAAGTGTGTCACAAAAGATATTGTTTTCCATATATTCTTCTAAACTGTAGTTGGCCATTTCAAATTCCTGTTGGTTCGTATATCTTCTACTAGGCATTGTTATTATTCTGGAACATTTTAAATGCATTGAGTTTTGTTTTTATTATTCTGGCTGGTTCAATATATTGGGTCTATGACAAAATACAAATCAATGTGCCTATATGCTGGGTTGTGTATGCTATTCCTTGTTGTTGTTGCTGGGGTGTGCAAAGGAGATATCACCAGATAGATGGTCGTAGTTTCCTGCTGGACAAATGACTGTTGGGTCGCCACAATAAATTACTTATGATTCTGGCAAATCTTCTATGCTGGTTAGTTGGGTGTTCCAAGATATCCCTATTTTTTTATCATTGCCAATTTAATTACTGGGCCATAGTTTATCAAATACTTTGTTTAAACTGTTGGCCACCCCAATGAACTATTGGTAACTTCGGCCATCCCAATGTGATGTTGGGCCCTTTAAAATTTGTTAAAACCAATGAAATGCTATGCTCTCTCCTCCACTTGTTTTCCTTGTGAATATTTTGAGTTCTATCTTTAGTTTTCTCTTTATAAGAGCTACGAAAAGTTCTTCAATCCATATTGATTTTTGCTATTATGGAAGAATTAGTTCTCTGGTTCGAATCCTGTTCAGGTTAAGATGCACATTACTCCACTGTAATGAAATTTGTTGAAATTTCACAGTGATATTTTGTGTGAAGAAGAAACACTTTTTTAAAATTAATATTTTATGCCTGCCATTTGAGGCTTCCTGCTTATAAATTAAAAGTTTGCTAAAAATTGCAGTTTAGCCTGTGTGTTGCAAGTAGTTAGTTTTCATCACACTTACATTGTTTAAAACTCATTAGTCCATTCAAACCTGTTGTCTTTGTACATTATATTTTCCATGGGGGAAGATATAACTACGTAGAATTTTATGAACTTCCTAAATGCCCTAATAATTATCACACCTAGGTAGAACCTTTAGGAGGTGGCATTCTTGAAATAATTATAATTCTAGATTGGTCCACAAAGATTGCATCACTACATACTATATGCCCCAATAGGACACCAAAAAGTGTATAGGATAAGCACTTATTCAAGTTTATAATAATACATAGATTTTGATAGCATTTTAGCATTAGTCATATCTTGGATATATGCTCCTTGAATAAATAAAAAATAGCCCAATCATCTAAATATACTTACAAAAAATCATGGATGAAGTCTTTAAATGTAGTGACCACAACCATGGAGAACACAATATGAGAAATTTTCAAACTAAATGACATTACCTTCTATGAAAAATATCCCCATATATTGTAAATGTGGTTTTATCTTGATCTTATATTATGATTGGTATATGATTATACCTAATAAACCCATCTATAAAATAATACACTTAATGTCCAATGATTGGATCTGAGACTTCACCTATGAATGTAATAGGGAATAAATCATTAATATAGACAAAATTTAGTGCATGGTAATCCACACACACACACGCGCGCGTGCACACACACACACACACACACATGCACGCATGTGAACACACACATGTTCACACATGCATGCACGCGCACACGCGCACGGACGCGCACGCGCGCGCGCGCACGCACGCACACACACACACACACACACACACACACACACACACACACACACAAATTTATCTAAAATTATTAGGTTACACCACAATTATGCTAGCTAGGTCCATATTTTACAAGAGATAGATAATGCTTGTTTCTTGCATTTGGCCTAGTTCAACCTTTACCTTCAACTTCAAGTAAGGATTTAACCTGCATGGGTAATTTTTCATAAGTCATGTGCATCTCTATGATGGAAGGTTATATCCATTTTAATTATAAAAATATTTTTGAAAATACATCTTTGTAATCTTAGAGGAGTTGTAATACCACTAAACTCTCATTTTCCTTTTAATAGTCACCTAAAGTCACAAGTTTTATCATAGAATATGTCTTAATATTCCCTAGATATTTATTCAAAGGATCCTAATATATTTTGTTGGAATCCATTGGCATGAAATAAAAAAAATATCATTTGTCCCTCTTACTCCTAGATATTAAGATTTTGTAGTTGTTGATATTCATTTTGGTCTACGACTTTGGATCTAGGGTCCTCCCTTCTCCCTCTGGTTCAAATAATCCCTTCAAATCCATTTCCTCATCATTTTTAGTGGACTTAATTTTCTCCTCCTTGTTGGTTATTTGATTTAAAATTTTAATTAAAAAAAAATCTCTATTTATTCTCCCCATAACTTTTTATATTCATGTTTAAGTTCTTAGCCACTTCCTCTTGTGAAGTAAAATCTTGTGTATTACTGAGATTCTCTACTTGTCCATGGCACAAGAAGATATTCATTTTCTATAGATATTAGTGTACCAAATGATTCTTATATTTGAATAAAAATGTTTGAATAACATCTTATTGGACTTATGGCCAATTATTAGTCTCCCTTATGTTCTCTTGATGCATGTTCCATGCTATTGGGAGTGCTTCCAATGTATACCTGAAGATATGTGTCTAATTTTGGGTTATATACTCTATAAGAACATACATATACATAATTATGAATGTGATTTTTCATATATTACCATTTTTATAAAAATTACCATAGCTCCTTGATGGTAGGTGGTACTTGGTATCAATCTTGGAAAAAACTCACAAGCCTATTCTATGGTAAGTAGTTTATCATGTGGACTGAACACCAAGTCAGAATAGTTCCTTTTAGTGAATAGTTTATTGTACTAACCATTTGGTATATATTAGGCACATGATTATATAGTCTAAAGATGAAGTAATCAAAAATTTTAGTTAAAAAATATTGAAGTAGCTGGCATTCTATGGAAAAAATCATGCACATTAGATGCACCTCATTGTCGCCTCTTACCTAGTTCAACATGTGGGTATTTAAATCACCATTGATTGGTTATGAAACTTACCATGTTAAAATACCTTGTTTCATTTGGGTTTGTATATTCCATGTCTATCAAACCTACTTTATACAATAAATCCACTTTAGACCTTGTTGGTGATCACAAAGACTGTGACTTATATTCTTCTATTTAGAACCACAAAACTTACACCTTTGTTATCACAAGTATGTAATAGATCTATTTAATTGGTTGTAGCTACTAAAGAGGATCTATTTTTTGATGGAAAAATTGATACTTAGTGGCTTGCATTGTGTTATGCTTATATTATATGCCCACTTTAAACCAACTATTATCTTTGTAGGAAAAGGGTGAATTTGGCTCTTTGGGTATGATGTGTGTCTTGCTATCAATTTTATCCATGGGTCTAACTATAATTTTATCTCCTTGGTGTGATTTCATCTAATTTTTCACTATATCAATGGTTATCCGATTATCATAGGCCCTTTTCTTAACAATCGACACATGGTAGTGTATTTAATCAGTCTTCATGTCAATCAATTCAAAATATCACTAAAGAATTAGGTAAAGAACTTTGATTTCCACATCCTTTAGTCAACCAAATATTTCATACCCTACACTAGTTTGTGATACATAGTTTTACTGGATTACAACTGAAAGACAATCATCCAATAGCTTCCTAGGTGGACCAAGGGATCATATTGACTATGATTCCAAAATCAAACATAGATTTTGGTAATTCTTATCTTGCTAACTCAATAGCCATGTAGGATTAAATTTCCCTAGAATTTTTAGTCTTCACATGCCATACTACTTTATTAGTGCATTGTTGACCTCTATGTGTTCACTTTAATAGGTTGTCCATAAGATTATTAATATTTTATGACATGTATTCTTTTTTTTAGAGTACTTAGGAGTTTCATAAGGTTAATAAAGGTAGAAAATACTCCCTCCTACCTCATGATGTGTACATTTTGTCCATACATTTGTGGGTCAATGGATGAGGTATCACACTCAGACATAACCTGATGCTAAAAGTTATATAGGACCGTAGATGATTAATACATCAAACATATTTCCATCATATGGTTAGGATATTTGTCCTATTGAACCTTTCTAATTATTTAATCCTACAACAATTCTAATAAAAGAAATCCATACTTTACATGATGATGTCAAGTAACTTCTTATATAAATGTAAGATCCTTGGGGTGAAAATTTATCATGTTCACATTTTGAACAAGCTTATTTTTCCTCTATTCCTCTAATGTTGTATAGTCTTTAGTGTGATGTTATCCTAACACTCTAATAAATGCAATACATCTACCTTTGAGGATTAGTTTTGAAATTACGTATGAAGTGGTTATATTCCCCACAAAAGAATTAGATAATCAGTTGACACCCTTATCATTCATCTTTTCTATGATTTCCTCCTTGGTATCCACCTCTATAACTTCCTCTATATCTCCTTGTATTTTTTGAAAGCTCCAACTTGACTATTGTTGACCCTCATATAATCCTTGCATTTGAGCGGAATTCCAACCCTATTGTTGATGACCATCATATCCCATGTACATTCCATGTGAAAAAGATGGAGCTCATCATGATTGATTTTGTTATGGAGATGCAACATTCCAAAGATATTAATACTAAGTATATGGGGAAGTACATCTATCTTAGTACTAAGGTGACTGTAGTGTCCAACCTATAAGAGCTTGTGGTTGATACTGAGGTGAGGTTGATACCCATGAAAGAATAGTATGCATCATAGATGTCATGTCTATATGTGGGATTGGAATACTTAGGTTTATAAAGGGAACCTGATATGATGATACTACTAAGACATTCTTAGTGATGTCTTCCTAAAATTCTTAGAGTGCTTAGTAATTATTATCATCATGATTGTGCGACATGTAGAAGTTATAGTACAAATTTTTAGGTTTTTTAATTTACTATTGTAATAAATGAAATTTTCTAGTCACATGCCCTACTACATGACAAATATCATAAAATAATGTATTAACTTTGGAGAAGTAATTTATATGGTTCCTCTCTTTCTCACACTCTATACACCAAAAGCATATCTTAGGCCTATTAATTTCACATAGCTCATCCATATTGTGTATCACAACATCTATCTTTTCATTATTTTTCATAGTAGGTTATGGGATGAATATCCATAATAATCTTTTTGCTCCACCTAGAGAACAACTGCCCAAGCATTTTACTTACTTTTGAACTATATTTGAAAAATTCCAAACCTAATCCTAGGTCATAGGATCTATACAAACCATGAAACCTTATTTGTGTCTTGAAATATAAATTCCACTCTATTATTTACATCAAAAAAATTGTGATCATAATTCAAGAAAAATTCACCTAATTTTTGTCATATTTATTTAATCTCCTAGACTGTTTGAATCACACATTTATTTACTTTAAATTATCCTATCAAATGTTATTTGACATCCTTAAAATGTATTTTAACATCTCTTTTGTATATGAATTGTATAGCTCTTCTTGTTAAAGCTCCTATGAGATCACACATCTTTGCACCATATGTAGTTACATTTATAATTTCCCATTTCATTTCAAAATTTAGCAGATACTACTTGGGGTCAATAGACTATTCATATGGTTTCAACATGATAAAAACTCTTAGATTGAGATACATGTCTTCTATGGTAACACTTGAAACTATTGGAGGTGGTTAACTAGACTTGGTAAATGTATTAAAATTGGTTATAACCTAAAATCCTACCTCAATTAGTTTCTTCCTATCTAACACTTTCTTGGTTTTTACACAATACTTCCCAAATTTATCTATAAAAGAATCAAAACATGTACTATCTCTACTATATTTTGTACTTTGTCTTATTTTTATTGATAAAATAGGCACATGAGATGTGTACCCTTGAATTGAATGATTAATGTCTATAACTTATGATTCATTGGAACTTAAACCTAATTTCATCTTACGACATAACATCACTTCTTCAAAAGATTGTTTCTTTTCTTCTCTAAAATAATATCCATCCTGGTAGCTATGATCTATCACTACCTTATAACTAATCTAATCACTCTTATTTTCTCTTTACACTTCCTTCCATCTCTTCAGCATCTCTATCTACTTTTTCACTCTCATTTGTGCTTTCACTTTTCTCAATCCCTCTCATTTACTCATCTTAATCTTATCCAAATTATATATCTCTTCCATGAGCTCCCATTATTTCTGTATCTTATGCAATATCTACTCTATATCTACTCATGGATACATTAGGATTATTTTATTTTTTTAATCTTCTGTATTATTATAGGTCTCACTCTAATCCTAAATTTTTTTTTTTCTCTACTTCTTTACATCCTCCATCTTCTAAGTACAAGTTAAACCTTCTTTATCATTTATTCATTATTAACTTCATTATCATACATATCCACCATGGCCTTTTATATAACTAACATTTTAATGAGAGTAGATAGTCACTAAAAAAACTTGCCTCTAATACCTCTCAAAAATAGATCCTACAAAAGCTCGAGTGTAATGTAACCATATACAACAAATTTAATGATGTATCTATTATTGGTAGTCTCTATCCAATGGCATATTACATAAGTCCAGTCAATATCTAACTTTCATAAGTTTTTAGTCTCTCCTATGTCCAAACTATAAATTTTGTTTCTCTTAGTGGAAAAATGTATTGTTCAAGTCTTGATAAAAATGTAGCTAGTAGTCCAATCAATTCACACAAAAAGATTTTATATATTTCAATGTATCTATGATCATGAATAACTTCTTGCATAGTGCTTCATATTATTTTTTATTCTTCTCCTAAAAAATTGTGAATTATTTCATCAAGCCATCATTATAGGTCTCCCTATCTAGGTATCCATCTCAACATGTATTAACATGCCATGCTCACAGTACCATTGTTAGTATATGTTCTTGGAAAATCCATTAGAAGATGCCAATTTGTGTTTTATGTGTGAATTAGGAAACAAGACCAAAACATAGTCATAGTTATAGAACAAACAAATTATTTCTTTGGTTAAGGATTATGTAGTTATCCACAAAACATATAATAACATGTACAAAATTTTCATTATTATTACTAAATGATTAAATAGATTTGAGAAAAATAGAGAATCCACTACACAAATAACAAGGATAAAGATGTTCAAAAAAACCATTATAATATATGTATACCAATCTCTATCTTTTCATAACTCTTTTCCATTATAATTGTTCACTATATATAAATTTACAAGACATTATTGCTTAACATTCCATATTTTTGGTTCAATATCGAATGAGTCTTTTCACATTCCATAAAATTTTGGAATACATACATATCAAACATACATACAAAATATAATACATTATATAGGATGATATCCATTACACATTTGTCCTACATCTACACTCTATAATTTTACAAATTTATTCTACTATCAACATAAACATGAGTTACAAAGAGGACTTTAAAACAAATTTTAAATTTTATTGCTAAAGAAAACAATTTAGTATCCAATATGAGGGTTATTCTCAACTTGATTAATGACATATTAATAGAGATGGAAATGGAAAGATAACTTAAAAGGATACTAAGAAACAAAAATATATATCCATGTTGATCCACTTCACTCATATCTCTATAATTAATGAAAACAAGAGGAGTGTAGGAGCATAAATAGGAAATATTTCCTATACAATGTTCAATATTTTTCCATTGAATACTAAAAATTAAGGCAAGGAAAAAATTATAAATGTCATGTTTTATAATGTCTTATTCATAAATGAGAGTGAAAAAAGAATCATCTATAAAATATGGTGGATATGTAGACCTATATTTTTTCCTATAATCTGGTATGAGACATTTAGCCATGTGATAGGGAACCAATTATAATTCTAATCAAGATCACCCACTTAGGTATGAATTTAAAATTTCATTTTTTAATGAATCATCCTTTGTGGAAAATATATCTTTTCATACTTGAAAAAATTAGTCTCCAATAGTATCCCAAGGTGATTTTTAGAAGTCACATGGAAAGCCATCACACTTAAGAGCTTTTCATTGGCCATATTAGAGATAGCTTCATGTAAGTCCTTAAAAGTGATAAACATATCATATGATACTATTTAAGATTGAGATAACTTCCAAGGGACCACCAATAGACATTTTTATAGGGACTGTTCTTGATCGAGTAGGCTTCCTAAGCTATTAAAACATATTGGTAAGGGTAGACGAGAGCCTATATCATAAAAAAAAACTTAGTGATATGATGGTTAACTTACCTAATGGATTTGATTTATTGTGTAGGTTTTTTGGCCTTTAACATTTGTAATAATTCCTTAAATAATTTATTTTTAACCTTAATCCAATGCAACTTAGATTTTATTCATGTACCCTAAGCATTATAAGCATCTACAATCTAAATGCATTATCATATTAACATCACTTGTAATTGCATAGTTTTAATGAAAAGGCCTTGATCTAAAGTTTCCATCGCATGACTTAAATCATAGATGGTGGTGGATTAGTTATTTTAGTAGATGTGTGATATTTAGTAGTCATAGATGTGATAGTATATAGTTATGTCATTGATGGAGTTAGATCGATAGTCAGTAAAACAATAACTTCCTATCACGTGGCACAAGATTTTTGAATCTATTAGATGTGAGAAAAATTAGGGTCATTATTTAAGGAAGTATTAAGAGAAAAATATATTTGCAACTTTGGGATGAGTGAAATGACATTCAATATGAAATAGTATTAGTAGGTGATTAGAGAGCAATATATCAAAAACATTCTCTAGTAGCAATGAAAAGTAATTGAAAAAGGTGAAATATAATTAAGTTGACATTATGGCCCTTTCAAATATCTTAAGGACTCTTTTAGATCCAAAACACATATTACATTAGTGAAATATGTCAACTAATGTAAAATCTAAATCCTTAACATTTCCCCCCATAGTTTTTACATAGTGGAAAAACATTCACACTCTTATCTACAGTATGCTCACCCATTATAGCATGCATTATTTGGCTCATGACCTTGATAAGGAGATCCTCACTCTTATCATGGTTTTATAGGTTTATCACAAACCTTGACATGAACATGAACACCATATATCTCTAGGAATTGGTACGAATAGAATTGTATGCCATCGTATACTCTTAGGTCTACATACTACTGATGCAATCTTGCTACACATTACCATTATTATGCAAATGAATGCATCCCACCGTTAATTTATGTGACTTTAATGGACTTGTCACTAAGGGTCATCTCCATAAATAAGTAAGGCAGTCATGGGATCTCTACAGTAGCTGCTCTCCTAACTATTGCCAAAACACTATTCACTTTCTATGGTTTTTTGGATCTTTACCACAAACCCTTTCAAGATCCATGAACTAGCTTACATTGGTTTTTTTGTCCTTTCACAATATTTTCACCTCAAAGAATCATGTTTGGAATTTTCTCACAAATTACATATCTTGAACATACATATTCTTTTATTCTTACTTTGAAAACATCTCATAAAAATTAAAAAAATGCATCACAAAAATGCCACCAAAACATTTTGGGCCCTATCATTGGTGACTGATGAGAGGTTATTGAAATACCTACATCCTCCATGTATCCTTCAACCTCCAATATGTCATTTTTCACTCAACAAATTTTTATTTGAGATGCCCTAATGGTTCTGATAGGTTCTCTACTAGTTTCTTCCACATAAATTAGAACCCTCTCATTTTTTGGACATCATGTACAAGTGAAAATGCATTTATAAGGAATTTTTTTAATTTTTACAATTTTTGAATCTATATGTCATAGGACTTTTGAAAAAATGACTTAACATACAAAATGTCTCTTGACTCTTTTTGACACTTCTGAGAATTTTGACAATGGACAAACAATTAAAAATATAAAAACTAGACTATGTTTTTGACACTATGACTTGACTTAGACAACTAAAATAGACTAAAAAATATTTTACAATAATAACCATGAACCATAATAGAGACTTGATTTTCCAAATATATAGACCCACCATGACTCTTTTTTATTTTTAATTTAGTAAACTAAAGACTTAAAAATTAAATAAATAAAACTTGACTTTTGAACAACTATTGACATTTTCAATCTATACACCAAGAATTAACAAAGGACACTTAATAAAAAATATGACTATTAATAACTTTGTATTTGACCATGTAAATTAAAACAACTTTGACCATATAAAAACATATACTACAAAAGATAACATATATTAGATATTACATCTTAATAAAGTACCATCAACTAATAGACCATTAACACATAAACCAATCAGCTCATAGTTGTGTTTCATGAAGGGGAAACACATCCAAAAGGTAGAAAAATATGTGGATGAAGATAATTCTCGGGACTATGAACATAATACATAGACTGAATGTAGATTGATCATGTCTAATGGAAGATATGAATGGTGATTTCCAATGATATTTGGCAAGCTTTAGAGCTTCAATGTTGATCAAAATATTTAACTAGAAAATTCACAAGAATTTATATGCTGACAAAAATGATGTACAGGTGCATGACATGGTCCAAATCTTAGGATTCAAATTGTTGACCATCAATAAAATATTTAATATTTCTACATTTAAAATGCATGAACCACCTATATGGTATAACAACAACTAAGATTGAGATGATGATAACATATAGATTATTGACCAATAGAGGAGCATGGATAAAATGTTTCAATGCACAAAAAAATAGTCTTATAAAATACAAAAGATATAAATCACTGATGACATAGAATTCAAAATAATGTCATAGTAAGACCAAATTCATTAAAAACTCACACATAAAATACTCTCTCATTATCCAGGGCAACCATAACTTATAGTGGATATGCCCCTTCACAACTTTAATAGATCATTTGCACACTCTGATACCAAATAAAGACATTAGACAAGTTTATACTCAGATTAATCTCATACAATTGATAATAGATATTTGAACATAGTAGATAGTTATATTTTAATCACACTGATATTATTCTATTACACTCACTTTCGTATTACATTATAAATATGTAGAATACCATCCTATAATCATGGAGATCTTCTCTACCTATAACATCTTCCAATCTCTTATATTCATGAGTTGGTTGAATAAATTCACTAACGTATAACAATATAATAAAAAATACTAATCATAATATTATTATATAACAATATTTTGACTAACAAACTAACTATTTATATTTACCTCTTGGTAAATACCCAAATTCACTAATGCAAAAGCTAAATACGTAATAGTCATGAAACCCAAATTTATTACACGTATATAATACCACACTTCTTGTTTGCTCACATATATCCAGTACATTAGAAGGTGCATAATATTTTTAGTCACTAGTTCATGCATATTAAATTCATTTCATATCGTCCAATGTGCATCTAGGAACTTGCCAACAAGCAAACACTAAAGGTGATCTTTCAATCATATGTTTGAGTCATAAATATTAATTATGCTAAAAGATTTTTTTTTAATATTCACTAAAACAAATAAATATAGATTATTGGGTCATATATACAATCCACATAATGTGGCTACCACTTTGAATAAATAAAGGTAATTACTCCATCACACCTATCTAGAATGGGAAACACTATCTGACCAAATAACTTAAATGATAGTTGTCAAAAAATTGCCTTCTTAATCTATTGTATAAAATGTACATCCATATATAAAAATTTATATCAAAAATCATGCAAAATATAATACTTAGATGGGCTAGTGAGACCCACTACATTCCATGAGAAGCAATTCATTAATCATGAGAATATAGGGACATGTCCTCAAAACCTAAGTGTTGCAAGGCACAAAACATATTCTGTGAAAAATTATTTTGATTTGTTTTCATAAAATAAATTAGATGAAATTCATATTATTTATTTGATACATATTATTTATCCTCCATTTTCCTAGGCATATTGCAATTATGCCAATAAAATTCTTTATGCAACCTCTCAGCCAAAAAAAGGAAATAACCAATGAAATAGTGAAAGGGAACCAAAAAACCCTTAAGGGACACTTCACAAAATTCAAAATATGAAACTAACAAAGATATCTAGATTTAAGTTTGCTACTTGACATTATTTACTATATTGCATAATATATCAACCAACATTGATACAATTTTGTGTTACATGTTATAAAGACATAAGTAAAGGCTGGTACATTTACATGTGTGTAGACTACATTGAATGGCTTGATATAGTCTCCTATGTTTGCATCCCTTACTTCATCAACCCCTTCAATATAGTCTAATTAATTATCATCTTAAAACCAACTATATATAATAACTTGATACAATTTATTAAACTCATAAATTCTCTTTCTTAACCACATTGTCCAATGTGATATAAGCTATTATATTCAACCTTTACTGACCAAACTACATTAACTAGATCAATATAATTTGTTTATTATCATCTTCAATTTTTATAGCTAAACTACATTGAATAACTTTATATAGTCCTTTTAACTTTCAATTTTTCTATAATACTACATTGATCAACTTGATATAGTTTTATCTTCCCTATTTTTATTCCAAAATACATCGGTTTGGTAAATACAATCTATTTTATATAGTTTAAACATCTCATATTCCATCATGCAATATATTTTTTCTAAGTCTAAATAGACAAACCAAAAAGACATGATGGATTAAACCAATTCTTGTAAAACCTCTAAGTCTTATTTTCCTTTTACCACTATCTAAAACCAAGAAAAAATAAATTTTCATGTGACCACTAGCACCAATAATTATGAGTCACTCATTACTTTTTAACCCCCTTGGTTAACTTAATTATCCCCTACACGTGCCTATTGTAGAGGATGAGAATGATATTGAATATACTATTGAAATGATCATCTACATTAACGAATATCCTGAGCACATGGGAATGAACCCGACATTGATATACCATCTCATAATGGCACCTCACATAGAGTGTCATATTTCCCATACACACAAAATTTCTATAGGACTTGGGGTAAGTCAATACATGACCTCTTACATCCCTTCCTCCTCGACCATTACTAGTAATCATACTAACATGGTAGGTCTTTCCTTTAATGGGCCTATTCAAAGTAACCATATTAACACTCATGTTAATGCTACCATTGGTGGATCTCATGCCTCCTATTATAGCCAACAATCTCTTAATACTAATCAAATATTGATACAATCCATGAACCAAATAGATACATTCTAAAATAATAATGTCAATCAGATAATGCAACTATAAAATTAACTCTTGAAATTTCAAAATCATCCTCAACAAACTCAATGGGGAGTGCAAGATCTAAATGACACTGCCCCTTTAGATATTCACATGGTAATCTCATTCAACAACCCCTACTTCTTAACAAAATAATTAAGCATATTTAATATAAACAAATTAGGTCCTAAAATTGGGCTATAGGGAAATAATATACCTTATCGAGTCCAAGGACAACATCCTAAAATAATATGAGGAAATGTCCTTTCATGTTGATGAAACTTTAGATATTTTTCTCTCACTTAAGTTTCTCTATTTTTAGTGTTCAAGTTGGTAATATTCAAGTCAAAAATTCGTGTTGTTACTCAATTTTTCACCCATAGAGAAGTAATTTGAGCCTTCTCCAAATTGAGTGCAACATGGGATTACACCTAAGCCTGTGGGTTGCCTATAGTAGGGGTGAACCTCTAGATTGAAGGGCTAGCTCCCTTGGTTTGTCTTGATAGCTCATTTGGAGGGATAGGGAGAGAGAAAACATAAATCAAACCTATCTTAATGAGGTGATGCACCGAATATAACATGAATAATACCAACCAATTATAATTACACTTTAAACACAAGATTAACCTGTACATACACTAATCCAAATATGCCTCTTGCATTAGTGTTTCTCATGGAGGTTTGTAAAGCAATATTAAGCTAGGAGGACTAAACACAAAGTCATGACATGACACTAGATAAGATAAAACTTACAAAAATCATGAAACACTTCACAAGACCTAAAAAAGACTTTTAAAGATGAATTTTCATGCAAACAAGGATAACATTCCAAGGAAGAGAATATATCATTTAACAAGATCAACTAGTCTAACATACACATTGAAACAACTCATGGAGAAGGTAATTAAATAATTCTTTATTTCTAAAAGGCTAAAAATGATTAGGGATTTTCCATAATCAGGGGGAGGATACATTTGTATCCAAGAGTGGCTACTTAAAGAGAGAGAGAGAGAGAGAGAGAGAGAGAGAGAGAGAGAGAGAGAGAGAGAGAGAGAGAGAGAGAGAGAGAGAGAGAGAGAGAGAGAGAGAGAGAGAGAGAGAGAGAGAGAGAGAGAGAGAGAGAGAGAGAGAGAGAGAGAGAGAGAGAGATGTGTTGATGTGAGTTAAAAACAAGAGAGGAGTTAGGGAACTACCTCAAAAGGTCCAAGATTCAATGTGTATCTCCTATGAGGATACTCTAACCTTCTAAGTGGCATGGGAGTTGAAATTCTTGCTTGACACCTTAACTAACATCTTGAAACTCTCTTTTATCTTCACACATTGAAGGATAAGTTGCCTTCTTGATGGTCAAATCAGTTTCTCCTATTGTAAACACCAAAAATTTATACACCATGATTTGAAATTTTGAAACACCCCTAGACTACCTTAGGACCCCCTTAGGACTAATTCAACCCTTCGAAACCTAACTAAGCCTAATTATGGTTAGTTTTACCAATTGACTTAACCTACCTTTTTTCCCACTTTTTACCATGGACCTCAGCCATCAATGGTCAAGATGATTGTCAATGGTCACCTTAACCATCGATGGTTAGGGTCCACCATCTTAAAAGCTAACATGCAAGCATCCACTTTGCTTTTCTAAATATAACATGTTTTGATCCATATGTGAATTTGTGCATGAGTGAGTTATAATTAGACAACCCAATTGAACCTCCACTTGAACCTTTTACCTATGCCTATAAGAAGAGAGAAATAGGGAGGTGAAATCCATCTATAATTGTTATCAAGCTTGTGAATCCAAAGTTTTTTAATTTTGTAGGTCAATCATCATCAGTAATCCAGCCATCATATCAAAAAACTGACTTACCACTACCACTTCACCAAAGCATCAAGTATTGTTACTCTATCAAAATCACACCAAAATCCACCAATAAGACAACTATCTCAAATCATCACCAGAACAACCTCTAGAAAGATAATTACTTATTTTCTAATATTAATTTACTTTATTTCTATTTTATAATTAACCCAACACCAACCCATCTCTTAGAATCCAAGTTTATAATCCTATTAATCAAGAATTTATCACCTACAACAAACACATAGTAACCATCAATGGTTACCTCAACCACTAACAGTCTGTCTAACCACCGATGGTCACCCTAACCACCAATGATTACCTTGACCACTAACGGTCACCCTGACAACTAATGGTCACCTTAACCACCGATGGTCACCGTGATCACCAATAGTCATTGTGGTATAAAATAAAAAGTTATTTTTACCCTCTTATCCCCAACCAAATATATTTTTTTTGTCCCTACCTATTCACAGACCCTTGTCTAATTTTTAGAAGCATAATTGACCCATTTGACACTAGTGTTGACTTGCTTATTGCTATATTAGTCATTTCTAGTCTATTTCTTTATCAAGCATTTTTTGTGTTCAATTTTAGTACCTTTTGATTATTAATGCAAGTAATTTATCTTCTATTGTATAAAATTAATTATTTAAAACATGTGGATTGATAGCCCTTGAGGAGGCTCTTACTTCTAGGATCTAGCTAGCGCTGAGAAATCCACTCAACTATCTATCTAACCAACCATTTGATTTAGTGTTGTCTTATTTGTATTTCATCCTCCCAAGCCAAAGAGGAGTTCTTCACAAACATCTAATTCAACATGTGCACAATCAAATAAGTTTTTCAACCATACCTATATTTAGTTTCTTCTTCTTCCTTTCTTGAAATATAAGCTAAAACTCATTGAAACATTTTTTCATGCTTAGTGGAAACTTGAGTCTTTACTCAGGTTTTCTCTTGTTTACATATATATGCTTTTCTCTCTATTATGTACTCATAAATGACATCAAATTTTATTTTGGGATAAAAATTGAGTTCATACATTATTTGCTTACAAATTTAGCTCACATAGTTTAAATAAAGGCAAAGTAATCCTATCGTAGCATCACCTTTGTTGCACACACTAAACCAAACCACCTTCATCAATTAAAAATCAAATAAGCTTCAGATAAGACTCAACTAGAATTTCACCACTTACTGGTCACCTTACCCTTTCCTAGCAATCCTACTTGGAGGTCATTACCAAGGGGAGAACAAACTTAGCTCTTTGGTTGACTATAAATTTGTAAATTAGTATATATTAGCTAAGCCATTGACACCCTTATCATTGTGGTGTGTGAATTAAGGGGGAAGGGCCCAATACTAAGTCATGTATTGATTCCTAATATAGATTATTTTTGAGAGTCTGAATAACCTAAAACTAACCATAGACTTCCTTTCTAGTATCCAGTCTACAAGCCAATTTCAGTCACACAATTTCTTGAAATCTTAAGGCATAATCCAAAAGAGAGACTAAATAGAACATTTAGGACTTAACATACTTTTTAGAGTGTGATTGATTTTCTTGATCATTTCTTGTCTTCTCTCTATTTGACTGGTGAGATTGTTTTTACATTCACTCTCCATTACTTTGGTTAGTTTTATCCTATTAGCAGTGAAAGAATCTATTAGAGCAAATCCCATCACCAAACCAATTGGACTCTTCTACCTCCTCACCCATGGACTACATCTTTGAACTATCAGACTCTCCTCACCTTTTAGGAAGTCCTTCTTTCCCTTGATAAGTTCCCAATGGTGGACATATACTTGTCCACCTTAGATAACAACCCTATGGCCCTTCAACATTACCTTAACACCATGACTCATCGTACCCTTGATTCAATTTTTATTATGGACCCACCTTATGGCATGCATTACCACCTTATGGAAACCACTTCTATTGACATGGTCACTACCCAACCATTGACTACCAAAGCCTCTTCATCTACCAACAATCCCTTTGATACTACTATGGAAAACTAACCTGCCCAACCTACAAACACCCTTATACCTTCTAACCCCACCAATAATTCCTCTACCTTAGGAGCAATCCAAAATCTATCCACATACACTAGCCTAATCATGGGACTGCCTACCAATAGTATTTCTAACCTTCTTTCGACCAATAATCCACTTTAAAATCTTGTGGTGCCTATACCTTCTACCTTAACCCTAATTATCACAAAGGTCACTACCTTTCCTTTGATCACCAGCCTAACCAATGTTCCTACCCAATAGGTTCCCATTTCACCAAACTCGAGTTACATCCCTAACCCATAAGGGCATGTACCTCTACCTACTAACCAAACACCTACATCTATTTACACCTACATAGATTCCACCCAACCACCAGTGTCCACATACCAATATGTGGCTGCTCCTCAACCTCCTATCAATTATCAATATGTTACCCAACCACCACAATAATATGTACCTTATAACCTTTTGGGTTCACAATTCCAAGAAAATCTAATGAAAAATTTAATGGATAAGATGACTACCTTAGATTCATCCATTTTTGGAGCTCACAACATCTTATCATATGATCATATCTATAACAAACCCATTCACCCATCTGTCCCTATCCAACCCTATCCTCCTTAGTGGGAGCTCCCCGAATTCTCCATGTTTTAAAGTAAAGAGGATCCCCAATAATACCTTAGGGCATTTAGGCATGTATGTTATTTGATTACCTATGATGGTGCCCTCCTTATTCGTACCTTTCCCATGTAATCCAATAACCAAAAACTCTTTGTTCTCCTTCACCCAATTGGCCCAAACTTTCTTGGATCATTTTTTGATAAATATGTCCAAGAAGGTTTCCATCATTGACCTCTACTCTATTTGTAAATTTGATGATGAATATATTGATGATTTTTTAGCTCATTAGAGGAGCCTAATCAATCAACTTTCCTTCTTCTTACCCCAACCTAAACTGATATAACTCTTTGCTCAGGCTTGTGTCAAACATATCTCTTCCACACTATGTGTTCAAAGCTTTAGAAAATTTTATGAAGCTTTTACCATGAAATGTAAGATGGAAAATAGATCCATCGACAAGGTAAATCTAAAACTAAAAGATAAAAACTCTACCTACAAAACCAATTAGGCCTCTTCTTCTAAACAAAACAACCAAACCAACACCAAGACTAAATGCAAGGGAACTATGAACATGATTGTCCTTAAATCCACTTTTCCACCATCTCTCAACCAACCAAATTCCTCTAGCTCCTCAAAGCACAATGTGAGAAACTAAAACTAAAACACCTAGAATAAATTTACTCCACTTAGAGAATCTTATGATTCAATCCTAGAAAAGTTACTGAAGGCCAACATCATTTAGCTTCCTCCTATCAAACCACCTCAACAATTTTATTCTTCTTGTATTGAACTTAGTTAGTACAACAAGAATGATCTATGCACTTTACATTGAATATTTGGGCATGATGTTATTAGGTGCAATATCTTGAAGAGCATTGTCTAATATTTCATTGATAATGGGGAGCTTGTGTTGGATAACCCCAATACACCTCAAAACCAAGACCTTGACATTTTTAGGCAACCTTTTCCCAATCATGTGCCTACCAAATCTGATAGTAATAAGGTTGAGTGTCCTCATGATAACCATACCATCAACATGGTTCTTGACATGCTCATTATTGAGGAACTTACCACCCCATCTACATATTATTTTCCCTCTCCACTTATTGAGGTAGTTGAGTTACCTTCTCCTCTTTTGGAGGCCCAAATTGAGGAACCACCCCTTTTTCCTCCACCACTTATTGAGGTAGTGGAGTCACCAAGTCCTCCTTCAACTAACATACTTGAATAAGAAACCATCACCACTTTACCTTTCCCCTCAACCACTGAATAATCTACTTCCCCTTTGGAGATCATTCCTGAAGAGGAAGCTACTATGTCTACACCTCCCACCGAGGAGCCACCCATCCAAAACTTACATCCTTTGATTGAGAAAAATGATGAGGTTACCATTCCCCTTTCCAAACTTATGGGGTTATCTTTCAAGTCCATTATCTAAGGAATAAAACTAGCCTATAAACCATTCTATAAGTTAGTGTATAAATTGGGATTTGTCTCCAACCCTGACATGGAGCCAGCCACCTTTTGGCATAAATTAGGGCTACCTTATATAACCAAGAAAGAAATTTCAACCATACCTTTAACAAACCAACCCATCACTCATATTATCCAAACACCTATCTTACCAACTAAACTGATGAACACCTCTACTAACCCAATAATTCCTCAACTATCTAAGGTACCTAAACCCTAAAAAACCAAATCAACTTTTCCAAACAAGCTGGCCAAACCAACCAAAAACCTTAGATCCTTCCCTACATAGAGCCTTAATCACCCATATGTGAAAGTGGAGCTTACCTCACCAAACCCAACAACCAATCACAAAACCAAATTGACTAAGTAAAGCTAGAAAAAGCACTACGAGCCAAACTACTACTTCCCTCAACCTTGTCCTCTATCTTGGGGCCTCATCCCTCCACTCTGATTAAGAATTTGACCATCCCAACCAAAATCCAACCATAACTACTAGTAACACCAGCATACTTGATTTCTAACACACCTATCTTCACCAAACCAGTAATGACCAAACTACCTACCTTAAAACCTCCTACCTTTGCTTTATCAACCTTCACCTTAGCAAAACCAAAAACACCAACCAAATGCACCACCTTACCTAAAACTTTCAATACCAAGCCCACTCCCAAAAGGACTTCCACTTTACCAACCACGACCAAAACCTGTAAAACCTCTCCACCCTTAGTTGAATCCTACTTGACTATTTTACAAAGGTTATTGCAAGCTTCTTGCTTGACCTTACCCCCTATCAGGTCGTTCAACCCTCTTGATTAAAAAACCATATGATATGATGACCACCAAGTGTGATCCTATCATAAGACACTAGGACATGACATGAAGAACTATAAATCCATCCAAACCATTATCCATTAGCTTTATAATATAACCTATTAATATAATAACCTCTTAAGATCTCTCTACCAATCCAACCAATAACAACCACTAGACAAGATCTACCTACTCCCTCACTCTCACCTCAAAGTGATGAGGAACTAAACCCATCTCCTACCCCAACTTTTCCCTCTATCCATATTATCCATGTGGTCACATGATCACACACTTAGTAGAAGGAGAAGGGGAAGGCTAAAGTGTCCATCCCATAGACATACCCATCTTTCACCTACCAACCAAACCAAAATCAAACACCTTCACCTCCAACCAAACCATCCAAATCCATCATGAGATTAGTGCTTAAACAAATCCACTAGACCTTAGTGAAGATGAGCTTATATGAGTTGATTACTACTTCACCTCATTATCATCAAGTAATGATCAAGGCATTGTAATCAGTAGAAGTCTAACTTGAAGACCCTTAAACTCTAGTAGCCTTTGTTGGCGCTCTCTAAATTTTTAACTTTGTCAACTTCCAAGATTTAGAAATACCTTTTATCCATTTGAATGACCTAGATCCCCCTCTCTTTATTACTGCATACATAAAGCAAACATGCATCAAATGGGTCATGATTTATGGGGGAACTAATATTAATATCATCTCATCTCATGCCTATAACCAACTCAACCTATCAAACAATGTCATTTTTGAAACCTCAGCCATCCTCCGATCCTTCAATGACACCATGACCACTACCCTAGGACTCATTGTCCTTCATATCTATGTAGGACCTCACATGCTCCCTAAACTCTTCTATGTAGTGAAAGGCAAATTATAATATAATGTTTTGTTAGGTCAACATTAGATTAAATCCATGGATTGCATCCCCTCTACCCTTCATCATTAAATGAAATTTAAGTATAAAGGCCTGGTCATCACCATCCAAGCTAACCCAAGTCCCTTCTTGACATGCAACATGACCTATCAACCCAAAAATGTCCTCCTACCTCATTCTAACACACCCTCCTTAACCAAAGATAAACCCTCTACCATAAAAGAGGGAGACATAATTTTTTCTAATAACGAGGCATCAACTAGCTCATCCATCCCCTTCTATCCAATCCCCACCTTAGACTACTTGGAATCCACATTCCATTATCTTGCACTAGGGGAATATCACCTCCTCACCCTTGACTCTTTCCCTACTCCCCAAGAGTATGGAAAACTTGACCACTAACTCAGATATGACCCCAATGTCAAAACCGTTATTCCCTTTGGATCTCCCTACTATCAAATCCATTTCATCTATGGGGGACTTGATAAATTTCTTGACACTTCTACTACCTCCTCTTCACTTCGACCATTCACCTCTGGCTTCTCCTATTTGGAAAAACCAATTTTCACCAAGACATATATCCATAGGTATGATTTAAAAGGATTTGGTCTTGAACAATATGAGCATGACCTACATGATTTTATTTTCATTGAGACCAAAAATCCCCATAAAAAACATGGCCTTAATTTCATTCTACCCACCAAGAAGTAAACCAAACCACCTACTACCACCATTCTTGAGGAAGACTCCCCTTCCTCATTGAACTCTCCTCCACTTATGTGTGTAAATTATGACATCATCCCACTTAATTTTTTTTAAATCAACATGATAAGCCTCAAACTCCTAACTTATCAAAAGGAGGGGGAAACTAAAACCATCCCTTTGACCCATCATGAGATGATAGGAGATGACTCTCCTACCATTAACACTATTAAATACCAAGATGATGATTCCATTCTCATGTACCTAGGTGTACTAGATTATTCCATCCATAAATCCCTTCCTCCCAAGACTTTGACCATGTTGAATGAATCCACTATGGATATCAACTTGGGTACTTTGAACAACCCTTGCATTGTCAAAATTAGCCAATTATCGAATGTCAAGGAACTTTAGGACTTCCAATCCTTCTTCCAAGATCATAGCATAACATATTCTTGGTCTTATAGTGACATGTTAGGAATTGACCCTACTATTGACACCCATAAAATAGTCACAAACCACGATGCCAAGCTTGTCAAGTAGAATCTTTGATGCATGCCCTTCTCGTCAAAGAAGAGCTTCAGTGTCTTCTATCTATCAATTTCATTCAACCCATTGATTATCCCCAATGGGTCTCAAATGTCATACCTATCACCAAATCCATAGGGGGATTACACATTTGTGTGGTATTTTGTGACTTATACATTTATTTCCCCAAAGATGAATTTCCTCTACTGAACATTGACCAACTATTTGATCTTATAGCTAGCCATGAGATGTTATCTCTTATGGATGGATTCTCAAGTTATAATTAGATCCTAATTACCCTAAAAAATTAGCACAAGACTTCCTTTACCACCCCATGGGGAACCTTCTGCTACAGAGTCATTCCTTTGGGACTTATGAACACTAATGCAACCTACCAACATGTCATGGTTTATATATTCCATGACCTTATCCACAAGATTATATAAGACTATGTGGAAGAGATTCTCAAAAAATACAAACTCTGAAAGGATCATTTAGCCATTCTCAAGATCATCTTTGAGTGACTCATCCATTACCATATATGCCTTAATCCCAAGAAGTGCATTTTTGGGGTCTTGTAAGGAAATATTCTTGGCTTCATTGTCTCTCTTCAGGGAATAAAAGTCAATCCAACCAAAATCAAAGCTATCCTTGACATGCTTCCTCCAATCAACCTCAATCAACTTTACAATTTACAGGGGAATCTCCAATCCATCCATCATTTTATCTTTCAACTTTCAGATTATGCTAACCCTTCTACCATATTTTGAAGAAGGATATCTCTTTTAAGTGGAATAGAAACTATCAAAAGGCATTTGATTCACTCAAAAAGTACATTTTGTCTCCTCCTATCCTTACCCTTCTCAAGGATGACCAACCTTTCTACCTATATATCTTTTCCATTGACCACTCCTTAGGGGTAATTCTTTCTCATTAGGATGAACAACACAAAGATAAATCTGTCTACTACATTAGCCTCATGCTTGTAGAGTACAAGAATTAGTACACCCATACCAAAAAACTTCACTTAGTTTTAATATTCATGGCCACCAAACTTTACCACTACCTTCTTAACCACAAAACCTATGTCATAACCAATACAGACCCACTCAAGTATATATACTCCAAGACATACCAAAACCAATGTATGGCTAAGTGGATCATGCTTTTAGTGGAGTTTGACCTTGTTTTCCTTTAACAAAAGTTAATTAAGGGGCAATTCATTGTTGAACAATTGGCCAAACATCATTAGTAGACAATCAACCTCTTCCTCTTGAGTTCCTTGATGAGTCAATTATGACCCTCTCTCAAGTGGAATTCACCTATCAAGTCACCATGTTATTTGATGGATCAAAATGTCAGTATGGTAGGGGATCTAGTATCATCTGTATTCCCTTTGATGATGAACATTTTCCTTTGTCCTTCAAGTTATATTTTGAATGTACCAACAATATGGCTGAGTATGAAGCCCTAGTGATAGGCCTTCAAATTGCCTTAGCCTTAAGAGTCAAAACAATCAACATATTTGGTGACTTATAACTTTTGGTCAATCAAATAAATGAATCTTACTAGTGTAATAATGATGTTTTGCAATAGTACAAATAACTAGTTGACAAACATTAGCATCATTAAAACCTATTGCATCCAATCAACCCCATGATCTACCAATGAGTTTGTTGATACCATGGATTACCTCACCTCTCAAATCCCATTTTCACCCTCTGATTCTAAGCTATCTATCATTATCCACAAACTTACTCAGCTTTCCTATGTTAATGTAGACTCTCCCACCATTTTCAGTGTGGAAGAGACCCAACCTAACCTTTTATATCATCAGGCCTTTGACTACCTCAACCATGACATCAATCATTCTAGCCCTTATATGAATGCTCAAAGGGAATTTATATAGAGAACCTCATTATACACCATTATGGGATGAATTCCTTATAAACATGGCTTTGATGGTTTCCTCTTCTGTTGCCTACATAATCATGAAACCTCTCACACTATCAAGGAAATGTATGATGGTATATATGAGGGACACTTTAGTTGTCTCATCATAGATAAATGCATCCTTCACCTCAACTATTACTAGCCTACCCTTAACCATGACTATTATGATTATGTGAAAAAGTGTGTTAAGTGTCTCAACAATATGCCAATCTACATCACACACCTAGATATAGTCTTTTCATTTCCACTTATTTTTATCCCTTTTTACAATGGGGTATAGACCTTATTGGTGAAATTAACCCCCATTCTTTGTAGTGACCCCACTCCATCATTACTAAGATTGAATATTTTACCAAATGGGTAGAGGTTATTCCTCTAGTCTTGACCAAATGGAGAAGATTATTGATTTTATCAACCATCACATCATCTACCATTTTGGTGTTCCTCACAAGATTATCACCGACAATGGTAAATATTTTAAAAACAAGAAATTCCAAGGTATTTGTAAAGAATTTGGGATTAAGTTAAGTTTCTCTTCACCCTATCACCCTCAAGTAAATGGACAAGTTGAGGCCTCTAACAAAACTCTTAACAACATGCTAAATAAAATGGTCAATAAATCTAGTTGGAATTGGTATTTGCACATCCCCTTCACCTTATGGGCATATTTTACTAGCATTAGAACCCCTATAGGTGCTACCCATTTCTCTAATGTGTTTAGAGTGGAAGTCATCTTACGTCTCAAGTGTAAATACTATATCTTCACATATCTTTACAAGATATAATTTCTAAGGATGATTATTATCAGCACTGCTTAGCCCAGCTTGAGCTTCTTAATGAGCGTCAATTAGCAACCCTTACCCATATTCATGTATATCAAGAGCACATAAATCATGCCTGTAACAGGCACCTTAGAGTGAGAGAATTCAACATTAGAGACCTCATCCTAAAGTAAAATCAACATGTCACCAATATGGAGAAATGTAATTGGGGCAAGTTTGCTTTCAATTGGCTTGAACCCTATATCATTACCCACAAGTATAGATCAAGAGCTTACTAGTTAGCCTCTCTTGAGGGAAACCTAGAATATAAGCCTCTCAATGTTTCACATCTACTACGTTCTTTTGTTAAGAAGGATCAAGTTCACCTTTAGTTTTAACTTAAGCTCATCCTTTACTTTTAAACAACATTCATCTCCTTATTTTATGATTACAATTGATTAAAATTAAATCATGTGATTATCCATCATAGTCATAGACTAATCTTGAAAAATGGGTATCATGGCTCTATCCATGGCATGATTCTCATGATAGATTCCACCCCTTTCCCAAGATGAATTCCCATGATCGTTGTCACCTAAATCTCTTTACACCTACTCAACATTCTTATTCTTTTAGTTTTGCCTTCATAAAGGTGAACCCTTAAGCTTATATAAACAAGTCTATGTCAAGCAAAAATCAAATAATCAAGGAAAGAAATCCAAAGCAATATCAATCATAGGTCATTCTTAACCATTCACAGACTAATCCCTTAAAGGAAAGTTGTTGAAAACATATTTGAAATTGCTCAATGTAAGGTAAATTTCTCCCTTGAAGGATAACTATCAAAATCATTAAACAAAACACACACCCTTAGACCACTTCCTCAAAGTATGGCTAGGTAAATCATTTGTTAAAGCAAGCAATTTCTTGGAAGCTTCCTACATTGATTAGCTTCCCTAACCCTCATAAGAAAATAAGCAAAAGACCCATTATCAATCAAAATGTGAAAACACACAATAATTTTAAAAGACATAATTGACTCTCATAAACAAACTAAATATTGAAATCTACAATCATATCTCATGAGTAGACTTCCCACTTTGATCAGTTTACACTTTGTATGACATAGACTTGTTCATACTGACTCTTCATAAACCTATAAAAGAGGCATGATAGTCTCCCATGAAGGTTCCATTTTTATCCATCCCCCATTTATACACTATAAGAAAGAGATTTTGAGCTTACTTAACATTATGTGATCCATACACCTTTTTAACCAACTAATGAATGTTAATGTGAAGAATTAGAAGGGATTATGTTCATTAAGCCAATCCACCTTTGGTTTTTTTTAGTCCTTGTCAAAGAGAATCACCATGCCCTCTTCTTATCTTATCATGACTAGTTGATATTTTCATTATGATGTTTGTCTCTTGATTATATTATTTGTTCTCCCATCTAGTGTTCTTAATTAACTTACCTCATGTGTTTATCTTAAAACAAATTAACAACAAGCATATGCACGTGTTATAAGCAAATGCATAACCATAACAAGCATATGCACATGTTATAAGAAAATGCATAACCATAACAAGCATATGCACATGTTATAACAAAATGCATAACCATAACAAGCATATGCACATGTTATAAGCAAAGGCATAACCATAACAAGCATAATAACACCATAGCATCCTTTAGAAATAAACTAATCAACCATTTTCATCGCATGTATAAATCTAAATAAAGAAGTATATACTCATTAAAATTTAGCATGTCATAGGCATTACCATGCACATACATGGCATAAAGGATACACATAAATAAAATCCATCTCATGTTTCTAGGTGAGTCTACATCAGTGTCTAGAATTCATAACATAAGCATAACCCATAATAAATATAAACATCACATCATAAACATTAACATCAAAACAAATCATAGATCATGAATATAAGTAATAAACAAAGACCATATATATAAAGCATGAGTCAAATAACATCATAATGTGTATAAATAGATATACATGTCTCTCTCTTTCTCTCTCAAAATGTACATCTCACCGCATCAACTTGTAGGTCAGAATCAAAATGATATACAACAATATATAAATATATCTAAACTATGTCATGGTTATGTCCCTAGGGAACTACTATCACTAGCCCCTACTACACCATTGCCTCCTAACACTTATCACGAGGTAATTATCTATCTAGTTGTAGATGTGGTCCACTAACTAGATGTCACTACACCTACACCACCTACTAGCCTAAATCTATACTCACCCCATCAAGGCTCCACTGGGCAGTGAGTGAATACTATAGCCTCATAGTATCATAAATTTTTTATAGTGGCCATGTACCTCTACATATCAATGGTTCCTATTGTATCTATTGGTACTACTATTGCTCCTCTAGCCTCTCTCAAATCATCTTGCTCCTAGGTGACCTAGGATAGTATAGATATGGCCTCATCCCTCTCACCTATCATAGTGGCTAGCTAACCCTATAGTATAGCCACCTACCCCTATAATGTTTCCACCTATACCTATGTCATGGCTAGCACCAGTCATGTTTATGCATTAAGGCCCACTCCTTGTGCATTTGAACTTTGGCCTCCTCTCCCAGCTAGGTCCACATCCATCAACCTCCTACCACTATCATCTCTACCAAAATATATAGTCATGTATAAACCCTAGTACCATACCATGTAACCATTTATAAAACTTGAATTAGCTATTTATGGCCTGGTCAGTAGCTCCTCATGATCTAGTAATGTTTGCACCAGATGTGTCTCTAATAGAAATATCTATACATCCTCTTGCCTATACCTAAGATACCTTGAACAAGACCAAACTACCTAAAAAACCTATCAAAGGGGATAAGATCTACCTCCCCATCCCTCCTACCAAGAATCCACCTGTATCTCTATAAGGAGAATGTCTACCTTCTGTAGTTAGGACATATTGGAAATTAAACATATGGTCTCCATGTGATGTCTCTAATCACTAGTGAACCTAGTGCACCCCTAAACCAATCAATGTCATGGGCTCCTCTTCCTACACCTGAGGTGGAAAATTCACCTCCCCACTACATAAAACTAATTGGGAAATCTATCTGAGTATATCCCATCCATGGTAGCCCCACTAGGCTTAACACTTGAATGTGCTCATATGGCCAATAGTGTAAAACTAGACTAACACTGATGTCATACCTCTTATGGGCCCTGAATCCCCATAGCTCCATATATATCTAAACCAAGAAAATAGGTACCTAAATAAATATAGTATTTCCCAACAAAATATCAACTAACACCCCAATATTAATTATGGAAATCTCCCACTACTTGAGTCAAGAAGGGAAAAGTATAAAACAACTATCATCATCTTGTTCATCAGTATCCTCTCACTTGGTACCCTATGATATAGTATACTATAGCTAAATCCCACAATGTGCCATTTGACATGATCATGATAATCTGCATATATTAGCTCTAATAGTTCTTCCCTCTCCTCCTGCTCAATATGATATATTAGCTTGCCCTAAAGAGGAAACCATGTAATCTGATACAGATCCTCTGGTAAGATTGTGAGCTTGCTATTGGGTAGCAATAAAGTGTTCATAGAATGATCCCATCTCTCAATGAGGGTCATAACCATAGACACATCATGGGGCACATTCTAGTAGTGCCTCATCACTATGAGGTTAACCTCCTCCATATGTGCCCAGTCTATAGGGTTAATCCCCTGGTGAACTTTTGCAAATATACGTGGCACTTGGTCATACATCTATATATACTCTTATGCCTACATTCAATCCATATAAATAAGCTTAGACACCTATACTATTGTTACCTACATGCTTAACACCTTCAACCTAAATAATGTTACCCATTTGACAACTTATTTGACTCCTACCTACTTGAACCTCACATTTCAACCCACTAAACTTACCACCTCACCTATGGGTCCACTTATACCAATAGATTAATAGCTAAAATAACCTTGTACACTTTAAACATTTTCAATAAAACATTTTACTTTGGTCAACCACTGATGGTCAAGGCGATCACCAATGGTCATATATCTATTTCCTTATGAATGTCGACCGTCGATGGTCAAACCCAAATATTGATGGTCACTATGGGTGTTTCATGAACAGAACACCCAAAACCTAATCTGCCCATAACAAGCTAAAATATATCCTTTTTTATACCCAATCCTACCCCTAACCTACCCCTAACTATCCTACCTTCCTAAATTTGTGTATCCCTTACCCAATTTTACCATATTCACCCAAAACCTACCTAGGGAAAAACCTAAACCCTAACCCAATAGAACAATAGACAAATCAATTAAACCAACATATGCAAAACCAAAGTAATCTACCAATTTTAAATAACATACCATACATCATTCCTTGATCATCATTAAGGAGGAATCTATGGAACCCCTGCACATCCTCATCCACCTCTACGTGCTCCCTATATCCTCATTATTCCCCTAGGTCCACTCGATCTAACTCAACAACCTCCACCTTTCAAATAGTTATTATCAATAATATTATTGCCCAAAAATACCAAATTTCCATATCTCAAAATTAATAAGTTAAAATGAATGAAAATAATGTTCACTTTTGACTTTTACCCTCCCCTGATTTAGGGTTTCCAGCCTGATCATTGATGGTCAAAGTGACCATTGAAGGTCATCCTTTGTATCCCTAGCCATCGATGGTTAGGGTCTAAAATTTTTACACATTTCCTCTTAAATCAAACTCTTTCAGTGTAATTTTTCAAATAACCACCCATGGAGATTACCTTCTCCATCTAACCTGACCACCTCATCATCTCACCATTGGTCCACTTTAGCCCAAACTAGTACACATTTTATAATGACTTTTACCTAGTCCTTTGACTACATTGATAATATTATGATGTAGACCACCTTTTTACCTTGCATCCACCTTATCAATCCTAAAACTAATTTTTTTACCTCATCAACTCTTGGTTTGAGGGGGAACACCTCCTCCTATACTCGAGGTAACCAGACCTTCGATCGATAATCTATTTTTATTTTGTAGCTTATTGATTCAAAGTTGCATAAAAAAGGGGGAAAATGTAGACACTATAAATATTTATATAGCACAATTTCAAATATCAAAACACCCCTAGACCACCTTAGGACCAATTTTAACCCTAACCAATCTTAACCATGGTCACTTTTACCAGCTGACTTAACCTACCCTTTTTTCCACTCTTTGCCTTGGACCTCAACCGTTGATGTTTAGGATGACCAATGATGGTCATCTTGACCATTGATGGTTAGGTTCCACCATCCAAAAATATAACATTAAAACATCCACCTTAATTTTATAAATATAACTTATTTTGATCTGTGTGCAAATTCATGCATGAGCGAGTTATAATTAGACAATCTTGTTGAACTTCCCCCTGAACCTATTGCTTGTGCCTATAAGAAGAGAGTAGGGAAGTGAAATCTATTTGGAATTTTTATCAAGAGTTTATGCATCCAAATTTTTTCCTTTTATAGGTCAATCATCATCAACAATCCAATGATCCAACCATCATGTCAAAGAATTGACTTGCCACCATCACTTTGCTAAAGCATCAAGTACCGTTACTCTATCAAAATCATACCAGAATCCACCAACAGGCCAACCAACTCAATCAATCACCAAACCAACCTTTAAAAAGATAATTAATTATTTTCTAATATTCATTTACTTTATTTCTATTTCTTAATTAACCTAGCACCAACCCATCTCTAAGAATCTAACTTTGTGATCTTGTCAATCAGGCATTTATCACCTACAACCAACATAGAGTAACCATTAATGGTTTCCTCAACCACCGATGGTATGTCCAACTCTCAATGGTCACCTTGACCATTGATGGTCACCCTAACCTCTAATGGTCACCTTGACCACCGACAGTCACCTTAACCATCGATGGTCACACTGATCATCGACAGTCACTATGATAGGAAATAATAACAAGTTATTTTCACCCTCTTACTCCTAACCAAATCCAATTTTCCATGTCCATACCTGTTCATAGACCCATACCTAATTTTTTAAAGTATATTTGACCCATTTGAAACTAGTTGACTTGTTTATTGCTATATTAGTTATTTCTAGTCTATTTATTTATCAAACATTTCTTTTGTTTAATTTTATTACCTTTTGAATATTAATGCAAGTACTTTATCTTCTATTTTCTAAACTTAATTGTTTAAAACATGTGAATTGATATCCCCTAAGGAAGCTCTTACTTCTAGGATCTAGCTAGCACTAGGCAATCCACTCAGCTAACTATCTAACCAATAATTTACTTTAGTGTTATCTTATTTGTAGGTCATCCTCCCAAGCCAAAGAGGAGTTCTTCACAATCATCTGATTAAATGTGTACACAATCAAAAAGGTTTTTCAACCATACTCATATTTAGTTTCTTATTATTAATTTCTTGAAATATAAGTTGAAATTCACTAAAACACTTACCTCTTTTCTTTTCTCTTGATACCTCTCAACTTACCCCATCAGGTTCTCTTTGACACATCACCTCTCTCTTTCAAGGTGTCTAGAGGACTCTTCACCTCCTTAGGCCTATTTTACATATAAGTATCAAAACTTGAATTTTTCCTCTTCATCTCATCTAAATTTTATGTAAGGTCTAATTAACTCATATCACACCTATAAATATCCATTTTTAGGTCTCAAACTAGCTCCAACAAGTCATTCTCTACCAAAAGCCTCAAATAGGCCTCATTATTTTTATCCCTAAAATAATAAAAAATTCCTTGTGTAGATATTTGTATGGATGGTTTTGATAATTTTAGGGCATATTCTAGTACCTAATAAGGCCTTACAGTTCTAGGTTCAATTCCATGTTCTAAGAGTGAGTGCAAATATCCTTTTATGCCCTTTCTCTCTCCTAACTAGGCTTCAATTAGGCCTCCCTACCAAGAGAATACAAATGGATCTCTAATATCCCCACGCATTCCAAACCCAAAAAAAATGTGTTATTAAATTATAATACCTCCTCCTTGTTCTCCATACTAATTTTTAAGTTCTAACTCACTGTATTGACCTCTCAAATAGAAATAATCAATCTTTTAGGGCCAATTTCATATGGTTTCATATAGTAATATACAAACCAATGGAATGGGATGATGATAAGGGTATACTTAAACATTTTATGTGTGTTTTTTAAGTTCTTAATATTCATATGGAGGCATATAATTACATTTCTCTCTCATCGGGTCCTTATGGCTCTCTTAGGCTACTTGAAAGTGTTTTGGGTTCTTCAAGATTGTTCATAAAAATCATGGCATGAAACCACCAATACATTAAATAAAATGGAATATAAATAGGGTATTTAACTTAAAATATGATATTAGGTTACCATGCAACATGTGTGCTCTATACCAAGCAATGCAAACTAGCCTTTTGGGTTGTAACTAAGCATTTTATGAGGTCTGGGAACAAATTGGGTTATGTGAGAGTTGTTTGAGTTTGATTTGACCAAAAATGACCTTAATGATGTTTTTTATGTTCATATTTAATTATTTAAATGTATTTATAACCACCTTCCTTTATCAAACTTTTGATACATCACATTAGTTCAAGCCTAGGGATCTCATGTCAAACTGTCTAGCTTACCCTAAGGGAATGCATTATCTTATGTCCTCACTATCAGGAGGTCTGTGTCTCATGAAAAGTTTGTTTAGACCCTTCACCATCTTATATGAGTTTAAAATTCCCATTCCATCTTCAACCAGTTTACTTCATTCCACCATCTTTCCAATTGGATGCCTTATAAGCCTATGTATGCCATTTGGGACTATGTAGGGTTTAGAATAGGGTCTATTATGATTATTTCACTTTGAGATTGATATTGAGGTTATTATGAGATATGTAATAAATATCTAATCATCATATTAAAATCTTCATCTCTCTCAAACCTTCTCATATACTTTTATAATCTTCAAGTAAGCACAAACTTCTTAAGAGCTAATAGGCCTATGTCCACTTATTTTTGAGTAGGCAGAGTTTGAAACATTCTCATATACTCCAATGAGTTTGAAAACTACATGATTATTATTGTGGTTTTATTCCATAAATATATTTAGTGGTAAATTTAGTGAGTAGATAAACTATGGTTTTGCCTGCTTCTACCTAAAAAACTCTTGTAAAACTAGAATCATGTAGCATACATCACACCATTTCCATGATAGTATTATTCCTCCATTAAAAAACATCATTTTTTTGTTGTATGTAGAGTTTTAATTTGATCATGAATGTTTTTTTAAATTGTTTGAATTTTTTTGGTGAATCCCCCCTCCATGATCTAAGCAAAGGGTTTTAATGTTCTGACCAGTCTCATTTTTAACAAAAATTTTGAATTGTTTGATAGTTTCAAAGGCTAAGATATTTATATTTAGGTATTAAACCCAATATTTTTTATAAAAATCATCAAAAAATAACATTAATTAATTAATCCCATCATGACTAGGTGACATCGGTACAAGAGATGCATATGACACTATCTCGCCCAATGCTTGGAGTGAAGCTCTCAGGGTTGAAACTTATTGTAGAAAAGCTTCTACTTTCTCATCGGACTTCAATTTGAGTGAATGAAGTTGAATATACAAATTAATAATGTTTCCTTAATTTTTGGCCTCATAGACTATTTGGATCTTATCCCAAACACCTTTAGTTATTGTGGCCTCATAGATATGAGATTATACCTCATCCGATAGCCCAAACATAATTATCAGTTTTGCCTTCTAGTTTGCTTTATCAAACCTATGATACTGATCATCATTAGTGTAATTTTAGGTGAATGTTATATTGATAATAGGATAAATGTCTTTAAATTCCAAATGTGTCTTGATTTTTGTTTTCAAAGTGGCATATTTGTTTCCATTTAGAAGTTGTGGGTTTGGGAGAAGGAATTTTGGGCCATTTTTTACCGTTGTATAGAATATGACCAAAGGTGATGGATTGGTTCCTTATCACTCTAGGTATCAAGGTATCCATTTATATATACCATTATACTAATATACCAAACTTTTCTATATACACACCCTTCCTATATACCTATTGATATGTGGATGAAGCTCACCCTTTATGTATACCTAATGGTATATGAAATAAGTGTAAATGTACATGAAAGAGAATGATACATGGTACCTATATAGTCATAAAATAGGATATATTGATCATTATCAAATTTTTGGATGGAATTTTTTATATATGGGTGTAACTTCCCTATATGCTTGGAATTTTTACCTTCAAGATTTATGCCTTTCCACTGAATCGAATATGTAAATGGAAGGATAGATTAGTGAATGCGTAACTTTATTTGTCCTAAATAAATTATAGGAATGATTCCAAGACATTATATATATATATATATATATATATATATATAGGATATGTATTATGTAACTCATGTGCAACAACTTTACCCATAAACATGAGTCAGAGGCATTGCTTGAACCAAACACTGCGATTGTGCAAAATGCACTATTTTGTGCTTTTACTTGTAAGAATGAAATATTACAATGATTTTTTAAAACAAATGATTAAAATTATTGGAAAAACACTAAATCAATTTTAAAAAATAATTTCCCCCCTTTACAAACATTTTTGGGCTCTTTGGCCTATTTTGAAAACAATGTTTTATGAGTTTTCTAACTAAATCTAGCTAGTCACTACTAACTTTAGTGGAATTACCAAATATAGTGGGAGGGATAAAATAAAAAAATTATTATAAAATTTATATTTTGATTATTTGAACCACTAACCTCCTTTTTATCAAAAAATATCCATACCAACCCACCTAGGCATTTATTCAAGTTGTTGAGAACAAAACTTGTAATTAAATGCTTAAAAATATGAAATCATACCTTCAAAATGGGCCAAGAAGAAGCTCCAAAATGTATATAGAGTCTATGAAAAAATTTAATTATAAATTTCATTTGAAATATTGGATATTATTCTATCTCTTCCAATAATAATATTTTAGAATTTAAAAATATAAGGCCTCCAAATTAGTTAAAAACATCCATCTGTTCATATTGATTGGACAAATTTCCATTTTGTTATTTAATCCTTACAAAAAACTATATTTCCTACTCATAAAATGAAAAATAAATGGTATGGGATGAAATATTTAAGAGTCTTCTACCACATTTTGGTGTTATATTTAAAAAATTTAATCCATACTATCTGTACTAGCCAAAATTCGTACGGCTATAAGAAGCCACCAGAAAAACTAGCCTATAGGTTTTATATTTAAAGGGATAATTAAACTGATCTAAAATGTATTTTTAAAATTTTATATGATATATGACTTATATGGATATGGTCATGTACCATAAAATTAAAAATTTGGATATTGATGGTAAAAAATTGTTAGAAATAGGTAGAAATTTGCATAAAGATCATTGAAACAAGAAAGATATGGTGAGAGAATGATTAAAAATTTGAAAAAAATATTAATTTTTTTGAAAAATGTATATGTAATGGATTATGGATAGGATTTGGTAATGAGATATTAGATAATGAGATCATGGGCTTATCAATTCTTTCCTCTAACTGTAAATTTAAGAGTGCATGAGCTTCTCTCAATATCTTATAAATTAGCTTTGGAAAATTACCTGCTCTGAAACCAAATGTGAGTATACATATAATGTTTTATTCAAATAAATAATGCATTGTTATATAGGCTATTATATATCCAAATATATATCCAAACAATGTCCTAAAATATAAGGAAGAAGAAGAACAAAGAACCTAAAATAGAATTCACAGGCTATGCAAAAACAAAAAAACTAACTAACAATATTTTGCTATGGTGAATTAATCATCATTTATTTTAGTCTAACATATAATAACCTACTTAATCTCATGGTGGTTTACAATAACTTCAGTTTGAATAAGATTATTGTGTAGTTAACCAAGGGATGACAAGGATTCTAGTCAAATGTAAGTTGTTGACCTAGGATAAATGTTCCATTAGTAATTTAAAGGTAACCGACTCAATGTAATTTGGGACTTTGGATTATTGAATAAGGTTTTATAATATAGTTTTGTGAATTTATGATGTACACAAGCGATCTAACAGAAATTTGTGAAGGCATTTCTTTCAATTGTTCACCAAGATCATGTTGTTTCTCAGCTAAAAGAGGACATGGTTTGGATTTAGAAGGCAAAGAAACTTGTACATGATTATCATTGGATTAAGGAAAAGAGTTTTATATATGATAATTATTATAATAAGGTAAATGAACTTGAATCATAACCTTCATAAATCGAGTTGTAATTAAAAAATTTAGAGATGGGGAAAGGTTACTTGAAATACAAGAAGATGGTATAGGACTTGGTATAGAAAAGTTCCATTAGGGTATAGAGGAGGTCCAAAAATAGAAGGATAAACACTTTAAAGTGTGTTGTATGGTTGTTGGGAATTTATTTTAATGATATCTATATGGTAATTAATAATATGACCTATAACATTGTTGTAGTTATATGGGACATCATGGAAGCTAATTTTATTGGCTTGGGATTATTGACCCTGATTATGATTTCACTAATTCTAATTTTACCCTTGATTCAGATGTTGATTACTAGATTGGCACTGATGTTAGAGTTGTGATTTGAAAATGGGTCTTTATAGATACCCATATTTTTATTGGATGTGGAAGAAAAATTATCCAAATTGATGTCACCTCACTCTATCAAATCCTAAATAAAGTACCTTAAATGCAAACATATATGAATTCCATGCCATTTGACATGATGGAAGTCACAATATTCATTATCTCTATACCATTGAGGTTCTAGTTGATCTTCTAGAAAAGGTATTGAAGTTGGATAGATGACCATGCTAGCTATGAATAACTTATAAAATGTTACCTCAATAGGTTCAATAAGGTTGTTAAATAATTTGCTCTGATATTGGTTCCTATCAAAGTTGTTTCCAGAATCTGAATAATGCAAATGCAATGGAGACGTGATCACACGAGATGAAGCAAGTGCCCACCACACAGATGCTAAAGCAATTTAACATTATACAAGAAGATAAATTTCACAAGACAAAATGGAGAAAACCAAAATCTGATTAACATGAGATGGCCAAAGTGAAGAGTACATATAGGAGAGCACATAAGTAACTCCTCAACAAAGGGTGGCCAAGGCACCCCAAGAATAGACTGTAACTCCTCCATGAAAGGTGGTGACAAGGTGCTAAGAATAAAGAAGTAATTCCCACCAAGGGAGTTACTTATGACATTCTTATGACACTTATGACACATCTATGACACACATCTCCACATAAGCCAGCCTATCACACAAATGTAGAAAAGCTCCATGTAAGCACAAATAGAATTTCCCTAATTAAAAAATAGGGAAAAATAAAAACCAACACTAATAGCCCTGCATAAGCACAACTTAGGTGGGCAGTGTGGAAATATAAAATGGGTCCTGAAACTAGGCTTGATGAGGTACCCATGTACAAATGCAATCTCTCATAAGATAGAGAAAAGGAGAAAACCCATAGGAAAAAACTCCCCCCCCTAAAAGAGAGACATAAAAGAAATGAAGAGTTTAGAAGGCCCCCTGAAGATGATGCTATTGCAAATGTAGACCGCACCTTAAGAAGAGCTCGTATATGAATGAACTTGCTCTCGATGAAAGGTTTGGTGAAGATATCTACAACTTGCTCTGAAGACTAGCAAAAGATTAAGTCAATGACCTAACTATGAATAAGCTCCTAAATGAAATGCATGTGAATCTCTATGTTCTTGGTCCACTGGTGCTGAAATAGATTTCTACAAATATGAATGGTACTCTAGTTTTCACAATAAATGATGGTGGGATGCCTAATAGGAATGCCAAACTTAGAAAGAATCCCCTAAAGCCAAATAGCCTTAGTAGCTACATTAACAACTCCCCTGTACTCTGCCTCTATGGATGATATAACAATAGCATTCTGCATCTTGCTAGACCAACTGATAGGACCAGAACCCAGAGAGAAATTGTAACCAAAAGTGGACTTACGATTTTGTGAATTGCCATCCCAGTCTGAATCTGTATATCTGACCAAGTCAACCTCTATGCCAAATCTTTAATGAATCCCATATCTCTGTGAACCTGTATGTAATGCAAGATCCTCTTAGTTGCTTTCCAATGCAGCTCATGAGGTTCCTACATAAATCTGGAGACAAGTCCCACTGTATATGATATGTCAGGCTTGGTGTGAGTCAAGTAGATGAGACTACCAACAAGTTGTTGATACCAAGTGGCATCAAATAATGGTGAAGAATAGTTAGTCTCAAGCTTGAATCCTAATAGAAAGGGAGTCAGAGATGGCTTGCAATCAACCATGTGAAATTGAGCCAATAAATCAAGAGAATACTTAGGTTGTGTAAGAGAAATCCCTAAATCTGACTGTGAGATCTCAGTGACAAGGAAATAGTGCAATAAACCCAAGTATATCATGTTAAATCTATCCTAGAGAGATGCCTTCACCACTATAATAGTTGATGAAGAACTCTCGGTGATCAAAAGGTCATCAACATATAGAACCAAAATCAGGAGCGAATCACCCTACCGCAAGAAGTAGACATTGGGGTTAGAATGGCACCTAGTGAAACCTACTATGAGAAGGAAGGAATCCATCTTGGTGTACCATGCCTAAGGGGCCTGTTTGAGGCCATAGATAGATTTCCTAAGTCTACATACTAAGGAAGAATCTTGAACAAATCTTGGCAGTTACTCCATGTAGATCTCCTCCTCTAGGTCTCCATGAAGAAAGGCACTCTTCACATCCATCTGGTGCACATCCCAACCATGTGCTACGGTAATAGCCAAGGTGAGTTGGATACAAGTCATCTTTGCAACGGGTGCAAAGGTCTCTGAGTAGTCAATGCCTGCCACCTATGAAAAACCCTTGGCGACCAATCATGCCTTGTACTTATCAACTGACCCATCTTCTACAAACTTGGTTCAATATATCCACCTACATTGAACCATATTTCTTCCCTTAAGAAGTGAAGTCAAGTCCCAAGTGTGATTTTTGATTAAGGAAGAATATTCTTCCTCCATAGCATTATCCCACTCAGGCACCCCTGATGCCTCTCAAAAAGTCTGTGGATCCAAAACTGAAGCAAAGAAGGCATGCGGATCTCTCTAAAAATCCCCCTAGTACATCTGTCATCTACATGATCTCTTGCCCAAGTGTTAGCACTCTCAAGTGTCTATCTAGCCCAAAGTGGCCTAGAAGTGGGTGAGTCAGGTGCTAATTCCTCATCCTCTAACTAACTAGAGGTGGATAACCCTGCATCACTGTCCTCGCTATCTAAACTTGAAGAAGAAAAAGATGTCTCTGGCTCAAGAACCTATTGTGGCTGATCTAAATCTAATGAGGAATCATCATGAAGAAGTAGATCTGATGAGGGAGAAGAAGTGTCAAGTGTTGAGAATCTAGGACTCTCCTGAAAATGGACATTTCTCTCGATGAACAACTCATGAATGACTAGATCTAGAAGGTCATACCCCTTAATACCATCTGGATATCCTAAAAAGATGCAAGGCTTGGACTAACATTCCATAGCTTTGCATTTATTCTTCAGTATGCAGGCCATGGCTAGGGATCTGAAAACCCTAAGGTACTCAACATAAGGTTTCCTTTTATGCCAAGATTCAAAGGTGTTATCCCTTTCAAAGCTTTGTGAGGAACCCTATTTTGAATGTAGCAAGCACAATTGATGTCTTCAGCCCAATACTATGGTGTTAAGGATTTAGAGTGAATCATATTGCTACCCATCTCTTTCAAGAACTTATATTTGCATTCATCAACCCTATTCTATGAAGGACTGTAAGTGACTGTGCATTGCAAATCAATCCCCTCTGTGGTGTAAAAATGATCAAATGTGATGCTGACATACTCCCCTCCATTATCAGTTTGAAGAACCTTGATGGATTTCTCACTTTATTTCTCAACAAGAGCCTTGAAGTCTAGAAAAATTTCAAACACTTCAGACTTTTGTTTGAGAAAATATATCCAAGTGTACCTAGAGAAATCATCAATGAAAGTGAGGATGTACTTGGCCCTTGTGAAAGATGGTTTGGGAAAGGGTCCCGATACATCACTGTGGACTAACTCCAAAGGTTGTGAATCCCTCCAAGCTTTGACTTTGTCAAATTTTGCTTTTAGATGCTTCCCAAGGGAGCACCCCTCGCAAAGTCCTTTTGAGAATTGGACATGAGGCAAGCCAATGACCATGTCATGTTTGCAAAGTTGCTCAAAGTAGCAGTAGTTAAGGTGGGCAAACCACTCATGCCATAATTTGTTAACTCCAATTTAATGAGTTAGTAATGCTGTTGGAGAAGAATTTGGTACAAAATGTGAGAAGGTGTATAACCTTGCTTGGTGATCTGCCCTAGCCACTACCACTATAGTATCACTATGCAATTCCTTGATAGCCACTGAATTTGGAAAAAAACTCAACTATCATGCCCCAACCAATGTAAGTGATTTGGTAAACTAATAGGAGATTGGTTGAAAGAGAATGACCACTTAGAACATTATTGAATGTTCCTCCTTCCATTTAAACTGACCCTCTCCCTACAACAGAAACTGATGTGTCATCACCCAAACTAATTGAAGTCATGCTACAAGGCTCTAAAGATGAAAACTCAACTAGTGAAGAGCCCATGTGGTGAGAAGCACTTGAATTAATGACCCATGATGTTGTAGAAGCTATAGTAGCTACAAGGGCCTTTCCCTTTTCTTTCTTCTTACCCTTCCCTTTTGCCTTAGTAGAATCTTGGGTAGATGAATTCTTCTTGATGGACTCAGGAACACCTATGTTGTGCTTCTCTAGAAGATGAGTTAGGTGATCTATTTGTTTCTTCATGCATTTGTATTCATCATGCCCTATTTTCTTAAAATAGACACACTTAACATTCTCCTTCTTAGGTTTAGCATTTGAAGAGGAAAACTGAGTGTTGTTTTTGGTAGGATTGTTGTTTTCTTTCTTCTTCTCTTGGTCCTTGTTCTTTTTCTTCTTCTCCTTTATTGAAATCTTATCCTTACAATTTCTAGCTATCAAAGCTTGGGGTTGAGTATACTTCATTGTGCCCATCTGAATTAGCTTATCTTTCTCCCTAGTCAAGTTGGTAATGAATGAATCTAAAGAAGGCATTTTCCATGTAGTGCCAAGGTCACTTTTTATGGTGTGGAAAGTGGAGACAAAGACTGAATAGATTGGACCTAACTTAGCGAGAATAGAAAGGATGAGTTGATCATCTTTCTTCTCTATCCTGCATTCTTTCAATTGCAATCTAAGAGCCTTAAACTTAGTGAAGAAGTCCTGTAGGGTGTCAAAGTTGCTAGGACTTAGACTTATGAGTTCATTTTTGAGCTCATGACCTCTCATCTCATCAAGCTTCCCAAATAAGTTTTCTAGGGTGTCCCATATTTCTTTGGGAGTCTTAGAGTTTTATAAATGGAAGAGAAGTTTTGGAGACATGGACAAGCTCAGTAATCCATAGGCTTCATCACTACAATTGTACCACTTGACCTTTTCAGCATCAGTGTTGGATTCTACTTCAGTACGCATGGTGATCCTATACAACCCTTTACTTCTAAGAATGATTAACATTTTAACCTTACATTCATAATAGTTGAATGGTGTTAGGGGTTTAAGTTGAAAAGAATCCATTTTAATCTAAATTTAGGTGAAGTTGTGTTGATTGCAAGTTGTGAAATTATGCAGAAAGGAGAATGAAAGCAAAGATTTGCAAGTTGTGAAAAGCAATCACACCCCACCAAAATGTTGAGACCCCCCCCCCCCAAATGAAAGTGCACACTCCAAAGATGTCAGGCTCAGTTGAGAATGCATCTTAGATCAATCAGTGCAAGACTTTAAGCAAACAGGACGTCAGACTCAGTTGAAAATGCGTCTCGAGAGACCCAAATTTTTGGCACTTTATAAAGTAGTGTATTTTTAACAAATAACAAGCCTACACTATGGATAATTGAATTAAAAACACTTTTACAAAAAATGGCACCCAAATCCGAGCTACCATTTGCAAGATATTAAAGGTTTAATTTCCCATAAACTAGTGTTTTTGTAAAAAAATAGCACTAAAACATTAAAAAAATACCTATTTTGAGAGAGAAAGTGGCCTTCCAACCACTCATTGGATTTGGCACAGAGTGAGGAATACAAAAGAGGTTTGTGTGAGGGGGAATTGGCTTCCTACCAACCTGGGCCTCAACCTTCGTCTTCGTAGGTTGAAGACACAAGTTTTAAATCTAAACCCCCAAATTATCAAATTGTCTAAAAAACTTAATATTCAGTGAAATTGACTGATTTTTTTTTGACAAGTCAATTTTAACTAAAAAATTTAAGTTAAAGATAGAATTAACAGAATGGCCAAGTATCTAAGGGTCCACATGGGACACCAAACAAGAAAAAAGTGCCATTTTCAAGAAAAAATAGGCTGGCAGAATTTTCTTAAAAAAAGGTGCAGTTCCAATTTTGCTGGGCAAAAACAATATAGAATATGTAGACCTCTCAACACATAGCAGAAAATAAGAGAAGAGATAGGTTCCAATTTCAACGCACAGTAGGAAAGAGACATAATTTTCTCAACAAAATAAGGGCACAATTCTAATTTCTTGACAACAGAAAAATTGTAGGAAACATTTGAAGGAGAAGATGGCATAGCCAAAGCAAAGTGCAAGTCAGCCCCTACAGCTGGTGGTGTGAAGAAGCCTCATCGATTTAGGCCTACAACTGTTGCTTTGCATGAGATCCAAAAAGCTACCCTTTCAGTGTCCAGGAAACAAAACCAGATTGCAGAGATTTATCTTTTCCTGCAGAATGACCAAAAAAAGGAATTCTACTACCTTTGTTAAAGCACAAAAAATCTATAGAAGATGTCTTGGAAATTTTTAAACTTAGAAGTAATTTTTTTAACAAGTTTTCTTATGGATTTGCATTAGTTTTCAAGAAAGTCTACCAAAGCTCTCAAATGCAAAGGAGTTAAACAAAAAAACTACTAAGAAAGCAAAGTAAGAATTTTAGAATAAACTAATAGCATAACCAGACACACCATTACCAGAGTGGCTCTGATACCATATCGGAGTTGTTGTCAGAATTTGGATAATGTGAATGCAATGGAGACATGATCACATGAGATGAAGCAAGTGCACACCACATAGATGCTAAAACAATTTGAAATTATACAAAAAGATAAATTGCAAAAGACAAAATGGAGAAAACCAAAATTTGATTAACATGAGATGGCCAAAGTGAAGAGTACATATAGGAGAGCACGTAACTCCTCCACAAAAGGTGGCCAAGGTACTCCAAGAATAGACTGTAACTCCTCCATGAAAGGTGGTGACAAGGTGCTAAAAATAGAGAAGTAACTCCCATCAAGGGAGTTACTTATGACATTCTTATGACACCTATGACACATCTATGACACACATCTCCACATAAGCTAGCTTATCCCACAAATGTAGGAAAACTCCATGTAAGCACAAATACAATTTCCCTAATTAAAAAATAGGGAAAAATAAAAACCAACACTAATAGTTCCTTTGAGGAGGTTGTCTTTCTAATGTAGTGGTTGGAATCGATGGAGTCTTTTGGACAAGTGATGGTTACTTCATTTTCACATGTCTTAACTCTATTGCCCCATTTCCTAAAACATTCTTATTTTCATAAATGGATTTAGATTTATTAGATGTACTATTTTATGCCTATGTTATAATTTGATATTGCACCTAATTTTGGGAATATATTTTAACTAGGCCTTTGTCAATAAGTGCTTTCTCAATCTGCACTCCTTTGTCTATAATCTGCTTGAATGTGTTATCATAATGGATTCATAATTTATGATCCATATCTAAATTTAAATTGGATGTGAAAATATTCACTCGTTATTTATCAGTAAGATTGTGAGGAAAATGACTAACCAAGCATCTTCATCAGTTTATGTTAGTATATTTTTTTCCCACTATATTGTTTGACACTACACAAGTCAACCATGATCAAATCACATTCTATGTTTTAAGAGAAGTGTTTAAAAATTTATTCTAATAGGTCATCAAAGGTGATGACAAACCCTTTTGGTAGGTGTAGAAATCATTCCAAATCTTATCGACTTAAATTGCATGGAAAAAAGTGAAGTAAATAGACATTTTTTTAGGCTAACTCTTGGTAATCCACACAAAAATCTTTCAAGTGCTCCCTAGGATCACCTTTTACTTTATATTTATCAAATTTAGGCACCTCAAAATGAGGTGGGAAATATACTTGAATATTGTTCATGCCAAATGGATATGGGAGTATCATATTGAATGTGTACTTTTTACCCTAATTCTCTACTTGGAGCCCTAAGATAGTGTCTTTTATCTCATGGATTTCTCAGAGAGTGGGAGTGTTCTCAGATAAAAGAGGCATATTTTATTGACTATTTATAATGGGATTAGATTTATTGGGATAACTATATGAATTAGAATTAAAATAAGTGGGAATGGGTACCCTTTGAGTTGAGTTATTAGGGTTGTTCACCTTATAACCAAGATCATAGTGTTGTTAAGGTACTTATTTGCAATCACCTAAAACTGGTATTTGAGTGTTAAGAGTCATACTTGAGACTACCTATCGATATATTATCCCTAAACCTATCCTACAGCCTATTATCATACTTATCCAACCTTTGTGTAGACCATAAGAGTCCCTAGTTAGCTCAAAAGTAGTCCCAGATCCTCATTTCCTGATCCTAGCCATTTGTACTTAGTGTTCTTTGAGCTGGACAATAGCATCATAATAAGGACACTAGAGCCAGATGGAATTAGTGTCCCCAAAATGGTGCCTATGTCCTTTACCCTAACTTTCTTGAATAAATATATTTTTAAAAATAAAATACTCCTAAGGTTAGCCTAAACATCTTTTATTATCTTCACAAGCAACAAAATTCTATAAATACATGACTTTTAGACCTTTTGTAGACACCACAAATGTGTCTACACCTTGGTTCTCCCCCCTTGTCCACCTCAAACCCATATCCTAACCCTCGGCCTTAGTCCTCTCCATTCATTTGATTAAAATAACTTAAAACATTTTAATTTAGTGGCCCCCTTTCCACCTCACCCTTGCCACCTTGCCACCTTGGATCCTCCCTTGAATCCCTCCACCTTCCCCCTAGCATTTATTATGCCAAATATCCTCATTATCTTCCCCCCACGCCCATTTAAGCATCTTCATAACCGTTCTTCCCACAACCCCTCGCCCAGCGGCGTACAAGAATGGGCAGAGGCTATTTTTAGTCTCTGTCCCCATTCTGCCACCGCCAACGTCGGTAACCCTTCGGCCGACGTCGGTGAAACTGCCGGCGTCGACAGCCTTCAATACCCCTTTCTGCATCCGTTGCAGCCCCTGAACCCTTGAGCTCGCAAAAAAAATCCTCTCAGCGCTTTGGCATTCGACTCTCTTCTCTCTGGACCTCGTGCAACAGTAGCAATAGAGGCAGGGACTCTAGATTAGGGATTTCCTCTTGCAACAAGTCTTCCGTGGCTCCAACAATAGCTCCTCCGTTCTTCAGTCAGCAAGCCAAAAGGTAAGCAATTTCATTTTTTTTTATTCCATTCTTTCATTTAGTCTCAGTTATCTATCCTATCTACTGTCTTCTACTTGCTATGTCCTTCCCCTGAGAGGCTTAAAAGCCTTCTCAGACCCTATCCCCTGTCCATCTTCCTCTTTCCTGTTCCCCTTTTAATCTAGTCCTAGACAACTTCCTCGTCCCTCCTTCCAACAAAAGACCCTACACAGGGCACCCAACCAGACCCAGACCATTCTCCAAACCATCCAAGCACGTCTAAAAACTCTGTCTCAGACCCACCCACGGACCAAAACCAAACCAGACCCGACCACAGGCCACAACCCCGACCGACGCCAGTCACTTCCCCAACCGACGTCGGTAGGATAACCGACGTCGGCAGATCAGATAACCGACGCTGGCAACATTTCCGACCTCGGCGACTGTCATCAGCCCGATAGCTCCTTTCAGGTAATCATTTGTCTTTTTTTTTCCTTTCTAATTTGTTTATCACTTCTGTATTCTGGCATCCTGTATTTTCTTGGTCTTTTATCTATCTGTTATCAGTGGGTTGACCTCCCTTGAGGAAGTTTTCACACTTCCGGGAACAAGCTTTCACTTGGCAACCCACTGCCTATCCATCTAACATTTTCTTGTCCAAGTTCTTTTTCTTTGCAGGTGTCATTCCTCCACAGCCAAAGAGGGGTGCTCACAAACATCTGGATTATGGTGCACAGTCTATATCCAGGTACTTCACATGCCTTGTCCATTATCTCTTTAGTTTCTTCTCTCTCTTGAATTTGAAAAAGTGAATTAGCGATAGAAACATTCTGGCACGCCCGATGGGACCCTAGGTTCCTCCTGGGTTCCTTTTCTTCTTCATTCATTTAGGAGCATTAGGTTCTTACCTTTCCTCCTCCTTTTCTTCTCAATGACACTATAAGCAGGACTAAAACAAATCTTTCTTCCTTGCATTTCTAGACTAGTCTAAACATCATACTCTCAACCCTTTCTCAAACTTGTCTTCATAACAAACGTCACATTTCGACTTGGGCATTAAAACACTTTGAATTCATTTCTACTTGTGCTTACATCTTCTTAGTCCACATCTAGTAACTTAGATGCATATTGAATAAATCGTAGACACTTGATGTTACACTACCAAACCACATGCACTAAAATGAACATAAAACTTACTTGAGACAAGGCCCGACTGGGATTTCATCCCCCAGCGGATACCTTACCCATCCCGGTGACCCTACTTGGATTTCATCACCAAGGGGGAAGCCCACTCCGTTCTCTGGCAGAGGATAAACTCTAGGCAAGGTATATCTTGGCTAAGCGAGACCAGCTAACCACTGGAATCGTGAAGTGAGGGGAGCTTGCTCCTTAGCACCAGGCCACGTACCAGACCCTAACACAGATTTTTGAGCACCTAAAACAACACCTGAAACCATCTTTAGACCGCCTTCTTCTAGGACCCTTCTTGCAGCCAATCTCCCCAAACATTCATCTAAGGCATAAGCCACAGCTTCTAAAGTTAATTCCTAGGATTTATCACTTAGGCTTGTCTGTCTCTCTCTATTTTCCTCTTCTCATCTGTTTGTTTGAGTGAGTGAGGACGCTTTCTTCATTATTTTTCCAAGAATCTTCAAATCTTTTGGTTCTCTGAAAAACACAGTCACCGGCATCGGTTATGCGACCGACGTCAGCTTTTCCCTGTCACCGACATCGGTTCTGTCACCGACGTCAGCTTCCCCTATTACTGGGATCGGTTATCTGACCGACGTCGGCCATATCTCTTACCGACATCGGTTTTTCAACCGACATCGGTCTCTGTCACTATCTTTTTTTTCAAAACCAGCAGCCTAAAACCTATCCCTTCTCTGTCAAAGACTCCATCTTGGTTTTCTAAAACTGAACAACACAGTTCCTGAAACCTGAACCTTCTTTGCCTTGCATGGTTTTGACTCATAGCCAAGCCAAGGCTCTTGTCAACCACGCCAGCCGCCAACCACTTCCGTCTACCCCATCCGTGACCGAGCCTACAATGGAGTTCAACTCGGAGACCGAAAGAACTCCTACCCGTCCAACCCCACCGCAGACTCCTATTGTCCAAGAAGGGGACCAAGATTTTGAACGATTCTTGGACCTCAACGTCAAGGCCTTGCAACATTATCTCGCGCATAGCCGAATGCGAGACTCCTTGGGCAATCCAATCTATGGAATGCCATCCTCCCTTGCCGCAACTACGGCTGTATCGACAGCATCCGTGGTTCAACCGTCAGACACTCAAGCCATCGCTTCGACCACTGACCAGACTTTGACCAATCCTCCAGGTGTGGCCTCTCCCTCTATCATTGGGCCCACTTCCACCAGGGTTCTGGCCCCCTGTCAACCTCAACCCGCTCAACCGCTATCCACTCCTTTTCAGAACCTTGTCATCTCTATTCTGCCTACCCTGGCCCCTATCAACACCAGGGTGGCTTCCTACCCCTTGGCCCCTGTTACCACAATCCAACCTCTCGTGGCAACATCGAGCTTAGCTATGCCTTCTACCCAACCACCTTTAGCCTCTTCATCTATCCCTATGGCTAGTTACCCCTACGTTGCACCTTTACAGGGACAACCGACTACGTCATATGCCTCCCCTAGCCTCTTCCAAGCGCCCTACAACTTAGGGGGCGCGCCACCCGTCAATCCGTCGACAGACATCATCAAAATGTTGATGGACAAGATGACCAGTCTAGAGACCTCTATTTTTGGCTTGCGCAATGCTCTCTCATACGAGCAAATCTGCAACGAGCCCATTCATCCTTCTATCCCAATCAGACCATATCCTAACCAGTGGGAGCTTTCGAAGTTTTCTCACTTTCAAAGCAAGGAAGACCCACAATAACACTTGCGAGCATTCAGACATGCCTGTTACCTCATTACCCATGACAATGCATTACTCTTACGCATGTTTCCTATGTCTCTCTCGGGTGCTGCGCTCGATTGGTACAGCTCCCTTCCCAGCCATTCTCTCTTCTCATTCACACAATTGGCTCAGCGCTTCCTCGATCACTTTTCCATCAACATAACCAAGAAGGTCTCGATCACGGACCTCTTTTCTATCCGGTAATTCAAGGACGAGTCCATAGCCAACTTCGTTGCTCAGTGGAGAGGCCTCATCAATCAACTTTCCTTTTCCTTACCCCAGGCCGAGCTTATTGAACTCTTTTCCCAAGCCTGCGCCAGACATATTTCTTCCACCCTGAGGGTTCAAACCTTCCGTACTTTTGACGAGGCCTTCATGATGGCCCGCAAACTTGAGTTGCGTGCCATCGAGGAGAATAAAGTCAAGTTGCGGAGTAAGAATCCCAGCTCTAAGACCAATGACTCTTCTTCTGCTAAGCCATCATCATCCAATTCTAAATCTAAGGCTTCAGCTAATGCCGTGGTTGTTAGACCTTCATCTTCTTCGACCAATCAGCCTGAGCCATCCACATCTCAGAGCGCCACTCGCCAATTCCAGCAAAGATACATACAACGACGATATGCTCCTCTCGGAGAATCATATGCGTCTGTGCTGGAAAAGCTTGTTAAATAGGGAGTCCTCAATCTCCCTCAAGCCCGACCTCCTCCATAATTCGATCCCTCACGCGCCATCCCCGCGTGGTATAGGGAGCAAGACTTCTGCAGCTTCCACCGTGTTAAGGGCCATGACATTGACAACTGCCAAACTTTCAAAAACATCATCCAAGACATGATCGATAAGGGGGATCTTGTTTTAGATAACCCGAATGCCCCACCCAATCAACATATCGACATCTTCAAACACCCTTTTCCAAATCATCCACCTACTCAGAACAACGTCCAAACCATAACCGAAGATTCTCATGACCATGACATTCACACGATTAACACTATCTTACCTCTTGTCTCTGACCAATCTCTTTCACAGGTAGAAGAGTCTTCTTCTCCTATTCGTCTATCACAAGATGAAAAACCCTCTTCTCCTATTAGTCCTCCATCTATTTCTCCTATATTGGAGGACGCCTTGACCACACCTACACCATTAGCCCCACCTTCATCCAATGACCATACCTTGCCTACTCCTCAAGCACAAGCAGAAGGCACAATCATCCCTGCCTCCTGCCATCTGGAGGAGCCACACTCTCCTATTTCTTCTCCACCAAGAGAAGAACCAGTCTCTTTACCCATTTCAACCGAGGAAGACCCAGTCATAATTTCCTCTTGCCCTTTGTGTGATATTTCTACATCTCACTCACCTTCGTCCACATCCAAACTCAAACCCACATCTAAACTTGTCTCACACAATAGTGGCCCTCGACCCAAACTAACGAACATCACTAGACCACATCAGAGAATTTCTCCCCCACCTTCATCATTGCCTTCAATCTTGGGCCCGCATCCATCCACTTTAATAGGAGTACTACCTACTCCCATCCTTCACAGAGGCACGTCGCCTCCATTACTCCCTCAACCCATCAAACATATATCTCCCTCAAACCATCAACCAATGCCTCTTATGCCTCTTAAACCAAAGTCATCAACCCCTACTGCAATAAGACATCTAGACCCATTAGCAGGTTCTTAGACCTTGTTTTTACGGCAATTGTTGCAGTCCTCTCGCCTCGACCTCCCGCCTCTTAGAAAATATCAATCTCTCAGACCTAAACCACCTTGGTTTGACCACACTTGCATTTGCGCATATCATCGCACACCTGGACACGACACGGAGCATTGTTGTGCCCTCAAGGTTGCCATTCGCCAATGTCTGGCGAATGACACCTCTCTTCTCAACTACGTTATCAACAAACCTTCAACACCGCCTCACCCATCACATCTCAGATCAAGACCCTCTTGGTTTGACAACTCTAAATTCTGTCATTATCATCACATTCTGGGACATGACACTGAGCGTTGTTGCGCTCTCAAAGCTGTCACTCGTCAACACTAGAAAAAGGATTCCCCTCTCATCAAGGATCCTCTTGACCACCTCTTCGACAAAACATCAACCCCGACTCATGCCTCTCCAACCTCATCACCTAAATCAAGATCCCCACGCTAGACTATGGTCCCTTTGCCACCTTTGACCCCCTTATTCGACATTAATACCATCCATCTGACCACTAAACCTCAATCGACCTTAACCAATCTTTCAAACATTCTCCCTACCCGCTGGGGGAACTCATCCTTCATCCAAACCTCGACCAACTTTTCAACCCAGTCTCTACCACATATCAATCACTCATTTTATCTTAAATCTCGACCAAGTGTCCATCGACCCAACCCCCGACCAATTATTCGACCAGTCTCAACCAAACTTCAACCAAATGTCAATCAACCAGACCTCTTGACCAAACATTCAACTTTTTTCAACCAACCAACGACAATGTCAACCAACTTCACATCCATTAATCAACACCTGACCAATCTCGAAAGAGGCAACTTGGGGCAAGTTTGCTCCTAATTGACTCAGACCTTAACGCACTAGCATGGCCCAGGGACTTATCAGACCTTGAGCCCCCCTTTCTGTCTTGCATCTTCGACCATTTCTACTGTTAGTCGAGTGTTCGATCACTTGATGTTTTACTTGAGCTCGTCCCTTGAGCAACCCCTTGTCATTGTCATTCCTTTTCCTATCAACCCTGCTTCCTAACACTTGTCAACCCTTTTTTGTCAAGCAGTAATGCTTTGTCCTAATAAAAGGGAGTCCTTGAACTTCTACAGTCTTGTCCATGACCCACAAAAAAAAAAATCAAAATCAAAATCAAGATGTTAAAACATATCCAAGGTCACAAAATCAAATCAAAAAGACAGACTACTCCCTCGAAGGATAGCTGTATTATCATTGCTGTAGCTAATAGACTGATCCCCCGAAGGACAGCTATTCAAACATTATAAAGCAAAAATATAGACCACTCCCTCGAAGGATGGCTATCGAACAGCAACCTTTCTCAGAAGCTTCCCGCATTGATCAGCTTCATAACATGACCACTCAATTAAATGACATCTCTTTGTAGACTTCCCGCATCGATCAGTCTGCCAAAAAAAAAAAAAATGGGTCATGGACTTGGCTTGTAGTTGTCTCAGGGTCTCCTATAAAAAGGGGCAAGGTTATTCCTGCTCTTAAACCGGGTTACCCTATCCACCTCCTATCACCTGCTCAGGGGACTTCGAGCTCACTTTAATGTCAAAGTGATTCGATTACCGTTCTAACACCACACTGGTCAATGACGTAATGCATGAACGGGGCTTTGGTTCTAATAACCCCTATCTATGCTTCCTTCCTGGTCCTTGTCAATGAAAGAGCAATTTGCCTTTCATCTTTTCTCTACACTTTGGTCACATTTAACCACATCAATTGTCGACTCATCTTTAACCAAGCCATTTTCATCATTTTCAGCTGACCTCATCCTAGTCCATTTCACATAGTTTCTATGGACACCAATACACATGGAAATTACCGACCAGACCCAATTTATGTTAAGCATAAACCAATACTTGCTGAAGCATAAATAGACTTCCATTCATTTTTAGCATACATCCATCACGACTATGGAAACTTGCTAGAGATGAAAGCCTCTCGACTAATATGACATCAGTAGCATCATCTTACCCTCATCATTTTGACACTTGACCACATCCAATCATTGATCAATTAGACATTTTGTCTGAACTACATTGGTCTAAGGCCCCTAACGACAGGGGCTATGTAGGCAGCACTCAGATACCACATCTTCTGAGGTTAGCTCGACCACCCCCGTTTGTTCATCTCTTTGATGGACAAACCTTCTCTTCTATGACTTTGACCAAGACCAATCAATCTCTCTGACCCTTCCTCCCTTTTAAGGAGAACTAAATTGGCCTGAGGCCCTTCACACAAGGGCTATGTAGGCAGCACTCAGATCACATGACGTTTTTTGAGGTTAGCTCGGCCACATCCTTTCATCCATCCATCCCCTTGACCAATGACCATTGGAGATCATGCGTATCTCCTTCGACCTTCGACTACTTCCAAGCCAATGTTGCCTTGGTTGTTTTTGCGTGTGTGCTACCTCACGGCTGGTTAGCAGAATTGTCCGTAGACTATTTTGACCCTTCGCGAGTATAGGATCGCAAGCCGGTTGATCCCTACTACCTGTGACTTTTTTGTGTCTCTGAGAGCACTTCCTGAGCCTAGGATACCTGGAACACGATGACCATTTGGAGCTTCAGCTTAGATTGAGTGACCCGATCAGCAGACGACTAAATGCTGGGGCCCGGTTACTTCAATTTTGGCACTCCTTGACCCTCGACATGCGATAATTTGACCCGACTCTCCCGTGAAGTGGACTACGCGCAATCACGACTACTTTAGCATTTTCACTCACTCTCTTCTATCCATTTCTTTATCAAATCGACACTCGATCTTCAGTTCCCTTCTCTCGACTATCGCTTTGAGGGGGGAACACCTCATCCTTTTCCTGGGGCAACCAACTCCTATTTTTGTCTTACAGTTCGTCAAGAACAACCAACAAGACAAAAAGGGGCAAATGTAGACACCACAAATGTGTCTACACCTTGGTTCTCCCCGCTTGTCCACCTCAAACCCATATCCTAACCCTCGGCCTTAGTCCTCTCCATTCATTTGATTAAAATAACTTAAAACATTTTAATTTAGTGGCCCCCTTTCCACCTCACCCTTGCCACCTTGCCACCTTGGATCCTCCCTTGAATCCCTCCACCTTCCCCCTAGCATTTATTATGCCAAATATCCTCATTATCTTCCCCCCACGCCCATTTAAGCATCTTCATAACCGTTCTTCCCATAACCCCTCACTCGGTGGCGTACAAGAATGGGCAGAGGCTATTTTTAGTCTCTGTCCCCATTCTGCCATCACCAACGTCGGCAACCCTTCGATCGACGTCGGTGAAACTGCCAGCATCGACAGCCTTCAATACCCTTTTCTGCATCCGTTGCAGCCCCTGGACCCTTGAGCTCGCAAACAGAATCCTCTCGGCGCTTTGGCATTCGACTCTCTTCTCTCTGGACCTCGTGCAACAGCAACAACAGAGGCAGGGACTCTAGATCAGGGATTTCCTCTTGCAACAAGTCTTCCGTGGCTCCAACAACAGCTCCTCCGTTCTTCAGTCAACAAGCCAAAAGGTAAGCAATTTCATTTTTTTTTCCATTCTTTCATTTAGTCTCAGTTATCTATCCTATCTACTGTCTTCTACTTGCTGTGTCCTTCCCCTGAGAGGCTTAAAAGCCTTCTCAGACCCTGTCCCCTGTCCATCTTCCTCTTTCCTGTCCCCCTTTTAATCTAGTCCCAGACAACTTCCTCGTCCCTCCTGCCAACAAAAGACCCTGCACAGGGCACCCAACCAGACCCAGACCATTCTCCAAACCATCCAAGCACGTCCAAAAACTCTGTCTCAGACCCACCCACGAACCAAAACCAAACCAGACTCGACCACAGGCCACAACCCTGACCGATGCCGGTCACTTCCCCAACCGACGTCGGCAGGATAATCGACGTCGGCAGATCAGATAACCGACGCTGGCAACATTTCCGACCTCGGCGACTGTCATCAGCCCGACAGCTCCTTTCAGGTAATCATTTGTCTTTTTTTTTCCTTTCTAATTTGTTTATCACTTCTGTATTCTGGCATCCTGTATTTTCTTGGTCTTTTATCTGTCTGTTATCAGTGGGTTGACCTCCCTTGAGGAAGTTTTCACACTTTCGGGAACAAGCTTTCACTTGGCAACCCACCGCCTATCCATCTAACATTTTCTTGTCCAAGTTCTTTTTCTTTGCAGGTGTCATTCCTCCACAGCCAAAGAGGGGTGCTCACAAATGTCTGGATTACGGTGCGAAGTCTATATCTAGGTACTTCACATGCCTTGTCCATTATCTCTTTAGTTTCTTCTCTCTCTTGAATCTGAAAAAGCGAATTAGCGATAGAAACACCTTTATCCACTAGATGGAAGTCAAATGCAAAATACCTATTTGAAAATGAAACAAGTTGAGCACCCTTAAGGTTATCAATCCCTATTCTACCTAGCTTCTACATACTACCATTTACAATAACCCTAAGCTCATATTTTCTAGATTTCCAATCTCAATCACACTCAAGGTACTCAAGGATACTATCATACTATCATCACTTGCACTTGCACCAAACTTAGGTGGATATAAATACATTAGTCTTGGTATATCCTTAGAGAATTGATATATAAACAATTCTCTTTAAATTGGGGTGTTGAGGATGTCCATCCTATCCTACTAATGAACACACTTTTAATTTCATACCCTACTTGCATGAAGGACTAGGGTTTACACCATGAATTAGTCATTATAGGCACAATACAAAGTTTCATAACTAATGCCTTTAAGAAAATGCCCTAAAAATAGAGACACATGTGCACCCAAAAGTTTAGGACAATCCTACATAGAGGACACTAGTACCAATATCAACAGACTAGAGCCACATGGTACTATTGTCCAATTATGGTGCTACTATCCAAGAGGAGTTTTGACACAAGGATCTAGTTAACAACACTCAGATCACATTCCATCTCAATTTTTAGTACTCAAATCATCTGTATTAGGTTGTTTCCATATAAGTCTTTATTTGCACTATTTATTACTATTTTTAAAAATTCAAATCTAGTCAATTTTATACAAAAATTAGTGGCTATATTTTATGCCTATTATTTCCTTAATTTATTCTACTCAATCCTTTAATCAAGCATATGATTTACATAATCTAAATTCTAAAAGGTTAAAGCATTTGGTAAACCCAACTTACTTCAAACATTGCTCAAACCCTAGCCCTAGATGTTCCTAGGGTTTGTATCCTTATTTTTACTATTTTCATTAGCCACTTTAAATTTTTCAAATTTTATATATATTCTATTTTAGTAGTTCTATTCCAATTTGTTTACTATATGCCATATAAATTTTTTATCTCTTTCATTAATAAGAAGTACTAGGCTAGGTGGTAATCCTATAGAGCATATTCATATTCCTATTATTCAAGATTATAACATGGATAAGGGACTTGTTATTGATCTTTCACACCCTGATTATGTGGATTTCAATGATAATACATCAAAAAATGAATAACATAATCAATAACAAGATGATACACAAATTGGAAATCAAGACACTCTCCCTCCACTTAATAGTGATAACATAATTTTCAATAAAGATGAGGTCCTACAAAGCTTCAAAGATATAATTTGAGTAAAAACCCTTGATCATGCACAAATCTTATAATCCATAATGGAAATTAAGAATAAATCAAATAATGTTCAATATTCAACCCCACTAACTAATAATATTTTTACACCTACAATGGGGCCAACTCAGCTAGAAGAACATATGATTATAATTCAATAACCTTTAGTGATAGCTACACTTCTTGTGTTTATTTCCTCCACTCTAGATGTACAATCCCTTATGCACAAGGTTCATACTATGCAGTCTAAAGTATTACATCTTGAGAAGGGAGCCACTTGGCCATCACATGCATTAGATTATAATACTCTCTTACATACACATTTGGCACACCATTTATTGATAAATCCCTTGACATATAGATTTATGACACCTAAACTTACACTATATGATGGCAAGGGTGACCCAAATCACCATCTCCGAGCTTTTTATGCAACATGTTAAGACTACATGTCCAATGATTAGATTCTCACAAAGTTATTTCTAGACAATTTGAAAGATTATGACTTATAGTGGTTTTATTACTTATCAAATCAATCTATCACAACATTAATCCTTTGTTAGACATGTTTTTAGCACACTTATCCATCAATATCAGTGATAAAATCTCATATTCTCAAGTTGTAGAGTTGAAACAAAAGTCAAATGAATCTATTAGAGAATATGTCTTATAATATAAGACTATATTAGCTAAATTGACTATCCACATGGTAGACAAAGAGATTCAAGACATCTTCAAATAAATTCCTTTTTAAGATTTACATGAATCTATCTTGTTTAAGAAAATTTCAACATCCACATATTTATGTCACACAGTAAATGAAAGAGAGGTCAAGCTTCTATTAATGGGAATACTAAAATATACCAATGGATTAGAATAAACTACTAAGAATTAAACTAAGACTCCATACAAGGTAAGGTATACCGAGAATAAGAGTGATCAAAATACTATAATTAATGAAACTTTAGATCCATCTCGTCACTTGGTTTTATCATCTCCTTAATGCCAAATCTTTGCTAACCTTATAGAATAACCAACATAGGATTTACAATAGATTTTGGAATGTAATGTCATATCTATCCTTCCCATCAAGGAGGTTGATATGACATAGCATCTTCCAAAAATCTAAGATTCCAACACATTCTATGAGTATCATAAGGCACAATGCCATTTAACAAACATATGCATATGCCTAAAAAATGGGATATATGATTTGATTGAGGCTAACATTATTGATGTGGGCACACCCATAGAGGCACCAAAAGTACAAAAAATAGAAGCTAATGAATTAAATATGTTATCAGATCCATTTTTAAAGTGTACAATGAATGAGGCAAGGACCACTTTAGGTGTTCACTACACATATCAAGAACATCCACCACTAGATTCATATCATACTATTACAGAGGAGGCACACTTCCAATGCATAATATCATTGATATGTACCACACTAAAATTCCATCTACACCATATATCACCTTTTAAGAGTAGGATATTGTTGATGATGATACAAATTTACATGCACTCTTTGTATAAGCCTATATAGATCATATTATCCAAAGTATTATGATTGACAATGGGTCAAGTATTAACATGTGCACTATGTCACTTTTACATCATTTGGGGTATTTAGAGTAGGATATATTACCCACAAACACACTTATTAGTGGTTTAAGTGGTCATTTTTAGATCTCTATTAAGGATTTTGTGCTTCCATTACAAGTTGGTCCAACACATATAATCACTCAGTTCTTAGTAGTACCTAGTGCAGGCATGTTTGATATGTTATTGGGTAGGTCATGGATATAATAACTATGATCCATCCCATCCATATTACACATATGCCTAAAATAAATACATACAAATAAAGTGATCAAATTTGAGGGTCTTACATATGAGTATATTCTACCCATTCCATAATAAATTACATCATAGTTACCAATTACAATTCTAACACAGTTACCAAATATAACATATTTATTAGTTATAGCTCAGAGCATAATTATTATTGATACATCCTAGAGTTCAATAGATCCACCAGTGTAGGTCAGGTCTAATCCTATAATATTGACACATATGAATACTCTCCCATAGAGATCATTATTAGAGAGACCCCTAAATCAGAGATATATCACTGATTCTAGAGGGCCTTCTTCCACTCAAGTTTTGCCAAGATTAGTATTATTGGGTTCTTGGGTTTCTCATCATAGAGAACCTATGTCACCTAAATTTTATTATACTAGATGGGTTATAAAGACCCCTATAGTTCACAAGACACCATTTTCAATGCCAAATATTCCTACAACCATTACATAGGCATATACATATATAGATCACTCAATATAGTATATTTAGGGACCACCATTTCCCTTATTTGACATAGGCCATAGTGATAGTGAGTCTCTCACGATACTTATCAGTTATTATGGTTCCTCTCTTCTTATATATACTTCCCCCCTCTTTTTATCCTTGTACATAGTTCATTTTTCATATTGCTTATACATAGCTTATATCCAAAAAATAAAAAAAAATAATACAATATTTCAAAAACACAAAAACATTCAAATATTACTCAAAACACACAAAACTTATAGATTGTATGCATTTATATGTTTACATATATTATATTTTATAGACATTACATATGTTATCTATCTTAGTATAGTCAGTATTATCATACTACATGCTTCACTTGTTCTTATCGAGTGCTTGCAGATTGCTACAAGACTCAAGTCCACAACACTAATATAGATTTTCTATTACCTACCCACTAGGGGCATATACAATGATTCATAGTTCTTCAATTGATACATTCACTCAATTTTTGGCATCTTAAACACCGTATCGATCACTTGGTTTTATCCTTATAAACTTTAGATTATAGTTTTATCATTGTTATATCTTGATATTGATCATTGCTACTCATACTCAGATGTTTTCCTTGCTATTACTACTTTAGAATCAACATATGTACATCCTCACTCTTACATAGATTTGTATTACATATTAATGCGTACTTTCATTTCTAGATTACCTAGTTTAGACTTGATTATATTTCTATGCATCTTCTAGTCAAGGGCATTTGAATATGCCACTACTCTTTGGCTCTATGCCACTTATTTTCATAGTATGTATTCTTTGGATGTGTGCCCATGTCCTTGTGTGTGATTTCTTGATTATGTATACAGACATTTAAAATGTATTTTTATGTGGATCTAAGCCAACTTGATTTTTTATTTCATGTGTGGACATTTGAACATGTCCTTGTATGTCTTATTTTCTCAGATTTGTTGACATGTGCCCATGTCCCTTGTATTGTGGACCCTTGGCCTACTTTGCATGCCTCAAGTGTTTTATATGTATGCTTTATTTTATGTATCATTGCCGTGACACTTGTATTTGATTATTACACACACTAATTTTCAATGTCATGAGGGACCTTATGAATATACCCTTCCTACTTGGGTGTCGTGATGGACATCATGTCTCAGCCCCTAGATAACTACTTATTATTACTCAAATTTGTTGTTATATACATTAATTACTTATATATAGAAACCCTTATGAAATTATATACATGACATAAATATTACATTAGATACTATGGCATAGATTATATTACATTTTGATGTTACATATGCACATTATATTGAATTATCATGCAATTATCATATATGCTCCAGCTAACTCAAATTTTATAGAGATTTTTATTTTGAGGATAGTTCTTACACATGTTCAAAAACTCCCCTCAATAGAGGGGGCATACACATGTTTTTCATAGAGATGAAGCTCCTATATTGTACTCATAGTACATTTTTCAGCACATAGGCTCAATTTTAAAAAATCAAACACTAGGTAAACATAGTGGGAAAATAGAAACCTAGAAAGCAATATAGTTGCATAGAATTTAGACTAAAAGAAAATTAACACCCAAATGGGGATGCTAGATCCACATAGCACTACATTAAAATATGTGGAGCTACTATCCAGTAGCCTTAGTTTTAAAATAACTTAGATTAACTAGAACAATACAATAGGTACAATATAGGTTTGCATAGATTTAGTTATAGATTTATCAGTTATACTCAGTTTTTGCTCAGATTCTTACTAGTTCAACTCATATTCATATTATTTTACGTAGATTAGGGGCATCATGTATGACATGATTATTCTCATATTCAACATAGATATCTAGATATAATTTGTTACAACTCAGTCTAGAATCCATATGCTCAGATATCAAATTTGGGGGCATGTGTGTGGCACATTATTTCCATATGCTCATTTGCACATTGGTTGATCAGATGGGATAAAAAATTACATGTCATTATCTATGATCTATACACCTAAAATCATATTCTAAGTTTTCACTAGTTTCATGCTTACTTCATCTATAGTGGTTGGCATTTTAGAGTATCCCAAAGCCACCTAATGTACCTAAGTGGTCATAGAGTTGACATGCATAGTTGAATATACCTAATTATAAATTTACAATAATTTGAATAATTTAGTTTTAGATTCATATACTACACATAGGTAGAAAATGATGGAGTCATAGACTCCTTGAGTTCTTGAGCCACCCACATGAGAGGGTTGGACATACTATCAGTCCAATCCAAGCTATTCATAGGTCATGGTCTACCAATCAAGGGTGGGAAATGATGGATTCAAAACTAGATTGAGTTGTTGAGCCAACCAAACATGAGGATTAAGAAATATATTAGCTTAGTTCAATATATTTACCAATTGATTACTATACACACACACACACACACACACACACACACACACACACACACACACACACACACACACACACACACACACACATAGGTTGTCACTAGGTTCATGCATTAGTTTGTGTATCTAGTGAGGTGTATCCATTCCTTTCTTCCTTCCCATCTCTTTACTTAGTTTTTCTTAGTTACTTCTTTAATCAACATAGTATTTTCATTTTGATATATATTAATTAAGGAATGATTTATGCATGTTTCATTTTCATTACATTCATTGGATCATGCTTTTCATATGCAAACCAAACTTCACATACCTAGATCTAATTTCACAAGATTCACTTCCTAGGTAAGTCTAGGTACACTTCTTTTTCTTTTATCCTAGCCATTTAACTTTATTACATTTATAACATAAATGGGGGGGGGGGTAAATTTAATCACTTAAAAGAGGTATTTGATTGCTCAAATTGCTACTTGAGACTACCTACCCATAGATTAGCCCTAGACCTATCATAAAGCCTATTATCATACTTATCTAGCCTTCGTGTGGACCATATGCATTTTTAGTCAGCTCCAAAGTATTCATAGACCCTCATTTCTATATCTTGACCCTTTATGCCCAATGTTTTACCAGATGGATAATAACACTATAATAATGACACTAGAGCCATGTGGTGCTAGTGTTGCCAAAATGTTGCCGATGTCCTTTACCATAACTTTCCTGAATGATGTTAGAATAATTAATTAATCCTAACATTTTTAATAAATGTCTCAAGGTAATTTACACCTTTTATTGACATAGGTTAGTTAGGTGGAGTATTTTCTAGGTGTGATTAGTTATAATCTCCTAAAGATTAGGAGATCTAATCTCATTTAGTATTGTATAAATAAGCACCTCTTGTAGTGCTTCTCTTAATTTAGTTAATAAAATTTATTCTAGATTTCATTTGGTACTAGAGAAGGAAATTCTTGAGCAGTATTTTCAAAGAATTGGAGAATTGATGGAGATTGAGAGCAATATTTGTGGGATCCTTGGATGCGTCACACTACTCCAATTTCAACCATCCCAAGCCAAAATGCTATCAGAATTTTGACCAATTTATAGAAGGAGAAAATTTATCAAAACAGGAAATTTTTTTTGATAAATTTGAGCAATATTTATATTAAATTTTGGGCTAAAATTTAGATATGAGATCATATTTGAGGGGTTTGAATTTTATTTTATTATTTCTAGTCAAGATCCAATTTTGAATTGGTGGAGGAATAGATCTAAGTTTTTTAGATGATTGTATATTTTATTGTGATGAAAATTTCTATTATTTTTCAAATCTAGAAAAATCTAGAATATCTAGAACTTATCTTTTACTTTTTCTAAATTCTAGTCACAAAAATACTAATTTTTAAATCTTTTTAGAATTTTTAGAGCTTTTGGTGATTTTCTATGATTTTTTTAAGTTTCTATTTTTTAGAACAAGTGAGGAACAACAAAAAAATGGTATTTTTTATAATTTTTTTTGCAAAATTGTGGATCAAATCTTATTTCACTATATTCCTCTCATCGAGAGATTTATTAAAAATGTTTATTTTCTGAAAATGGAGCATCGAGGCACCCATGGTGAAAGTTTGAAGGTAGAGTGTAATTTGGAAGTTTTCATTTGGTACAAAGTCATTTTTTTGGGTAGAGAACCATATTGATTTAGGTGCATCTTTGAATTATCATAAATAATCTATAAGGTGTCTTAGGTAAGAGCAAATTTTAATTTATGTGCAAGTCAGTTTTCCCTCCAAAAGGGGAAGTTCAAATTTTCATATTATATTAGGGAGTCTAATGGAGTGTTGAACATTTTTAATGATATGATGAAGTTTTAAATGTCCTTTAAGGTCATTTTAAAGGTCTTTGTAGTTTTTTTTAAGTCATAAGTTGGTTTGAAATATCTTATGTCATGTTGTATATGTAAGGTGACAGTTTTGTTGATTACTACCCATGGGTTAGGAATTGAAAGATGTTTTATTGAATCAAGAAATAGTTGTAAATTTTTTTTAGATTCTTTTTCATATTATTAAGGTTATATAGTGAGGATGGTAAGTAGAAGAGTAAGGGGATAGGTGTGATATAAATAGGTAGACATGTTTCTCATGAGAGTAGGTCTGCCAAATACATGAGGACTATGTATATCTTTATGCATTTTGAACTAAATATTTAGTGAATATATAAGAAAAGTAATTGTTGTGTCTAAGGTATATTTTATATTATTTTCATGATAATATTTTATTTTGTCTTGAGAAGAAGAACATGTATTTTAAGATTCTGGTTACTCTGTAATTGATCTATTTCTATGTTTATATTCTATAAGAAAGCATTAGTTAAAGAGAAGGATATTTACAAGAATGTTTGTGAAGGATTTGGTGTTTTGTGGTTTCAATAAAATTAAATTTTGGATATAATATTTGTGAGTTTCTATCCAAATAAAGACAACCTAATTTTTGAATAAGAAAAGTTGTGTAAGCCCTATGTTGGATTCAAGTCATCTCAATATAATTCAAGTTGTTGCCCTTGTGATTTATTTAAAATTTATCTAAGGATTTATTGGATGTTATTATATAATATATACTCTAAGAAAAGTGAAAATATCCCTATTGTTAAGACCCATTGTTGGACGGACTATGTTTTCCTTATTTGTGTAATTTTACTTATCAAGCAGTTTGTGTATTATTATTATGAATTAAGTTGAATGGAATTGGTTTGGTACAAATATTTGAAATATTTTAATAAATTTTTAGGAAATAAAATATTATAATTCATTATGAAAATCATTGATTCATGATCTAGATTTAACTCTGAATTCTGTTCCTATAGATGACAGTGTTTATCTAAACTATGTGCATTAGAAGTTATGTGGAATGAAGTGATCTATATATTGATGATCCAAGACTTGAAGGCATTGAGGTAAGTGAAATATATTGATTAAAGTAATTTTATATCTTTTTTGTAATTTTATTACTATTTGTTCAAATTACTTAGAACCTAGGACTATAGATAGTCAAATTCCTATCACAGTCAAGTGAAATTTTGAGTGGATTTCAATGATAGAGGGTTGAATAATATTTTTAGAGGATTGATAAAGTGTTTAAAGGTATAGATAGACCTAATAAATAAAATTTGGTTCTTTAAAACCCTATCTAACACTCTCAAGGGAAATTTTTGTGTCCTCGAGTTGCCTCATACCCCTACAAACCCTAAAACTAGGGTTTGCTATTTTACAGAGAATCCACTAGTGGAATTGAACAATTTTTTGATATTGTTTAGGGGATAGGGTGAGTTAGCTGATTTATGAGTTTACAGGAGAGTTTTTTATGTTTAAGTACATTTATGAAGGGTTGAGTTTGAAATAGTCAACTTAAGACCTAATAGGCCTAAACATAGGTCGAATTGCATGTGGAAAAGAGGTCTAAATGACTATTTGGTGGTTGAAATTTTTTAGTTAGTTGTGTCTTAGAAGATGGTATAGGTATAATTTGTTAGCTTCACAAACATAATAGGTATAGTGTCATACAAATCATATATGTAGGGAAATAGGGCTATAAGAGACCTTATCCAATTGATAAAAGTTGTGAGGAAGATAGATAATGTAAAGAAAAGTGTCCTAAGTTGAGTCATGAGATCAATAAGAGTGAGAGGTGGATGATATTGATGTCTTGAAATTTATTAGGAATTATAGATTCAAGAGTCATGAGGTTTATAACCTTAAGCCTAAAGAATAAAAATTTGAGAATTGGAAAGAAAAAGGAACACAAAAAATTGAAAAGTTTGATTTGAAATATTGGGATTGCCTTGTGTGTAGGCCCTAAAGACAAGTAACAAGAGATTATTGATTTGTTTGAGAAGATTATGTTGAAACCTGAATGAAGGAGGATTTTGATAATCAATTATAGGTACATGCAGGTGAAAGTGAATACATGTACAAGAATGTTGTAGCTTATTGAAAATTATGGAATGGTAAGTTGATGGTGTAAGTTCATATGAAACTAAAATAACATGATATCCTAAACCATTTAGAAGGTATCTTATAATCTTTATTGCATGATTGCCAAAAGGACTATTGGAATGAATGAATATAAGAAGCAAAAAAGAATATTGAATGGAAGGATATAGGCAGAGTTTAACAAAGAGTTGGCAAGAAATGGAATGAGATATCCATCATTTTGGTATCAGCCTTGGGAAATGTGTGAGTATAGGTACATGTTGATGATTTTATTTGTTTACTATGCATGTTACTAAAAATTATAGGAAAGGAGTTGATCAAGAGTGACTCTTTGACAAGATAAAGTTGAGACAATATTTCAAGGAGGTATGATATGTTTTAAGATTGATTTAATGAATGAATTCATTGTTGATGATGAGTGACAAGGTGAAATAAAATAGTGAATGGTGAAGTGTCATCCCTAAACAAGTGAGTTATTAACAAGCTTAAGAGATAGAGACAAGCTCATAAAGAGAGCTTGAGAAAGAGATAGTCCTAGTGTGAAAGGATAAGGAGACTAAAAGTGGGTCTCATATAGGAGGTTCTAGGTGTGAACCAAAAGAGGGAAGTGGTCCAAGTGAGGCCAAAAAAACAAGATGAATGAAGAATTAGAGGGAAAAGATAGAGACATGGTTAAGATGAACAGCTAGAAGAGAGAGATGCTAGCAAGAGAAAAGGAAGAGATAAAAATGGAGAAAGAAATGAGGGAAATGAGGAAAGATATGATGAATTTGGAGACTAAGTTGATGGAGTTGTTAAAATATTGTGAAGAATAGGTTAAGAAACTAGAGGTAGAAGGCCCATGGTAAGGATGGGTGATGAAGAAAAGAGTGAAATGGCTAATAGAGATGCTAATAAAAAAAGGAAATATGAGATGAATGTCTTGAAGAAGGAAAAGATGAACAGACCAACACATGGAGGTTTGAAGGATAGAATGTTTCCAAGATAGCAACATGAAGATGAAGAAGTAGAAAAAATAAATTTAATAGAATAGAAGGTGAAGGAATAAGAATAAAAAATGCCCAAGCAAGCACTTGAATAAGCAGGCAAAGGAAAGAAGATAGTATCAATTCAAGAGACATTTAAAGGGACATTATGGTCTCTTTGTTTTATAACTAACATTATCTTTGAGTTTCTATATGCAAGTGTGAAGATAATTAGTAACCAAGTTAAGAGTCAAGTGTGAAATTTGATAAGATATGGGGAAATATTAGTACACATGCAACAAAAAGAGTATGAAGATGAGAAGAGATAATTTTCAGCTATTTCAAAAGGAAAAGATGATGCTAAGGGAGTAAATCAGTCACTCCATAAAGAACTAGAAGATTAAGAAGAATTTGTTGATGCCTTGGAAATCATATAAGAAATAGAAGTGATAGTGGAGAGCATGAGATAAGTTGTTAATAAAATAAATAAGAATGGTTACAGGTAAAAGTAGTAGCATGAGTAGTAGCAGGAGAGAGAGATCACATGAATAATTGGAAGAAGAAGCACAAGCATAAGTGTGGTAGAAAAAACACACACATTTGCATGAGAATATGAATGAAAAATAATATGGAGATCAAGACTTTTATCCCCTTGTGAGTTTGATGTAGGGGAATCTTGGAATGCTCATAAATAATATATAACGTGTCTTAGGTAAGAACAAATTTGAATTTGTGTGAAATCCAATTTTCCCTCCAAAAGGGGAAGTTTGAATTTTCATATTGTATTAGGGAGTCTAATGGAGTTTTGAACATTTTTAATGAGATACTGAAGTTTTAAATGACCTTTAAGATCATTCAAAATGTCCTTGTATTTTTTTCAAGTCATAAGGTAGTTTGAAATATCTTATGTCATGTTGTAAATGTAAGGTGATAGTTTTGTTGATTACCACCCTACGTGGGTTAGGATTTAAAAGATCTTTTCTTTAATAAAGAAAAATTTTTAAGCTTGTTTTAGAGTCTTTTACATAGTATTAAGGCTATATAGTGAGGATGGTATATATAAGAGTAAGGGGATATGTGTGAAAGAAACAAGCAGACATGTTTGTCATGAGAGAAGGTCTACCAAATGTATGAGGACTGTGTATATTTTTATGCATTTTGAACTAAAGATTCAATGAATATAGAATAAAATGACTTCTTGTGTCCAAGGTAGATTTTATAGTATTTTCATGATAATATTTTATTTTCGGTCTTGAGAACAAGAACATGCATTTTAAGAATCTACTTACCCTGCAACTTATCTTTTTCTGTGTTTATATTCTATAAAAAAGCATTAGTTAAAGAGAAGGATATTTGAAATAATGTTTGTTAAGGATTTGGTGTTTTGTGGTTTCAATAAAATTTTATTTTGGATACAATATTTTTGAGTTTCCATCCAAATAAAGATACCCTAATTTCTAAGTAAGAAAAGTTGTGTAAACCTTGTGTTGGATTTGAGTCATCTCAATATAATGCAAGTAGTTACACTTGTGATCTATTTAAAATGTATCTAAGAATTTATTGGATGTTTTTATAGACTATATAATCTAAGAAAATTGAAAATATCCCTATTGTTAAGACCCATAAGTGGATAGACTGTGTTTTCCCTATTTTTGTAATTTTTCTTATCAAGTAGTCTGTGTAATGTTATTCTGGATTAAGTTAAATGGAAGTGGTTTTGTCACTAGTATTTTAAATATTTTAAGAACTTGTTTGGAAATAATATATTATAATCCATGAGGAAAATCATTGATTCATGATTTGGATTGAACTCTGAACTCTATTCCTATAGATGATAGTGTTTGTCTAAACTATGTGCATTGGAATATCCATGGAAGGAAGTGATCTATATAGTGATGATCCAAGAATTGAAGGCATTGAGGTAAGTGAAATTTATTTATGAAAGTAATTTTAGCTCTTGGTTGGAATTTGATTACTATTTGTTCAAATAAATTGGAACCTAGGCCTATAGATAGTAAAATTCTTATCACAGTCATGTGAAATTTGGAGTGGATTTCAATAATAGAGGGTTGAATAATATGTTTATAGTATTGATAAAGTGTTTTATGGTATATAAAGACCTGATAAATAAATTATGGTTCTTTAAAAAAATATATAACACCCTCAGGGGAAAGTTTTGTCTCTTTGGGTTACCTCAGACCCCTACAAACCCTAGAAATAGGGTTTGTTATTTTACAAAGAATCCACTAGTAGACTTGAATAATTTTTTGAAATTAGTTAGGGGACAAGGTGAGTCATATAATTTAGGAGTTTATAAGAGTGTTACATATGTTTTAATACATTTATGAATGACTAAGTTTGAAATAGTCAACTTAAGACCTGATAGGCCTAAACAAAGGTCTAATTACATGTAGAAAAGAGGTCTAAACAACTATTTGGTTGTTGAAATTTTGTATCAAGTTATGTCTTTGAAGAGGGTATTGGTATAAGTTGTTAGATTCACAAAAATAATAGGCAAAGTGATGTACACATAATATATGTAGGTAAACAGGGCTATAAAAGACCCCATCCAACTGATAAAAGTTATGAGGAATAGAGATAATGTAAGCAAAGGTGGTCTAAGTTGAGTCATGAGATCAATAAGAGAAAAAGGTGGATGATATTGATGTTTTGAAATTTATTAGGAATTATAGATTTAAGAGTCATGAGGTTTAGAACCTTAATCCTAAAGAAGAAAAGTTTGAAAATTGGAAAGAAAAGGAACACAAAAAATTGAAAAGTTTGATTTGCAAGATTGGGATTGCCTTGTGTGTCAGACCTAAATATAAGAAACAAGAGAATAATGATTTGTTTGAGAAAATTATGTTGAAACTTGAATGAAGGAGGAGTTTGATAATAAATTATAGGTACAGGTTGATGATTTGATTTGTTTACTATGCATATGAATAAAAATTGTAGGAAAGGAGTTGATCAAGAAGGGGTATTTGACAATATAAAGATGAGACAATATTAGGTATGATATGTTTTGTGATTGATTTATTTCATGAATGAATTATTGATGATGAGTGATAGGTGAAAGAAACCAATTAATTGTGAAGAGGTAACCCTTAAAAAGTGAGCTATTAATAGTCTCAAGAGAGAGAGAGATAATCTCATAAAGATTATTTGAGAAAGAGATATCCTAGTGTGAAAGGACAAAGAGACTGAAAGCCCAAGTGAGGACTCATATAGGAGGTTCGAGGTGTGAACCAAAAGAGATAAGTGGTCTAAGTGAGGCTAACAAGATAAGATGAAGGGAGAAGTAGAGAGAAAATAGAGAGACAAGGTTTAGAGAACAACCACAAGAGAGAGATGCTAGCAAGAGAAAAGGAAGAGATAAAAATGGATAAAAAATGAGGGAAATGAGGAAAGATATGATGAATTTGGAGACTAAGCTGATGGAGTTGCTAAAATATTGTGAAGAATGAGTTAAGAAACAAGAGGCAGAAGGCCCATGACAAGGATGGGTGCTGAAGAAATGAGTGAAATAGCCAATAGAGTTGGTAATAAAGAAAAGGAAACATGAGATGAATGCCTTGAAGAAGGAAAAGATGAAAAAACCAGCCCATGGAGGTTTGAAGGACAAAGAGTTTCCAATAAAGTAATATGAGGATGAAGAAGTAGAGACAAAATTTCTCATAGAGGAGAAGGTGAAACAAGAAGAAAAAACAATGCCCAAGAAAGCACTTCAAGAAGGCAAAGGAAAGAAGAGGGTGTCCATTCAAGAGGCACTTGAAAAGACATTATGGTATCTTTGTTTTATAACTAACATTATCTTTTAGTTTCTATATGTAGGTGTGAAGATAGTGAGTAGCTAAGTCAAGAGTCAAATGTGTAATTTGACAAGAAATGGGACAATATCAGTACCCATGCAATAAAAAGAGTATGCATATGAGAAGAGATAGTTTGTAGCTATTGCAAAAGGAAAAGATGATGCTAAGGGATTCAATCAGTCACTCCATAAAGAACTAGAAGATGAAAAAGAATTTGTGGATAACTTGGAAAGCATAGAAGAAAGAGAAGTGATAGTGGAACACATGAGATAAGTTGTTAATCAAATAAAGAATAATGGTTGGAGGTAAATATAGTAGCATGAGCAACAACGAGAAAGAGAGAAAAAGATCAATTAGAAGAAGAAGCACAAGCATAGGTGTGGAAAGAAAGTACACACATTTGTATGACAATCTAAATGAAAAATAAGATGGAGATCAATTTTTTCCCCTTAGGAGTATGATGTAGGGGCATCTTTGAATTCTCATAAATAATCTATAATGTGTCTTAGGTAGGATCAAATTTGAATTTGTGTGCAAGTCTATTTTCCCTCCAAAAGGGGAATTTCAAATTTTCATATTATATTAGGGAGTCTAATGGAGTGATGAACATTTATAATGAGATGATGAATTTTTAAATGACCTTTAAGTTCATTTGAAAGGTCCTTGAAGTTTTTTTTAAGTCATAAGTTGGTTTGAAATATCTTATGTCATGTTGTAAATGTAAGGTGATAGTTTTGTTGATTACCACCCTTACTAAGTAAGGATTTGAAAGATGTTTTATTAAATCAAAAAATAGTTATAAGATTGTTTTATAGTATTTCACATTGTATTAAGGTTATATAGTGATGATGGTATGTAGAATATTAAGGGGACAGGTGTGAAAGAAACATGCAGACATGTTTGTCATGAGAGAAGGTCTACCAAATGTATGAGGATTATGTATATATTTATGCATTTTGAAATAAATATTTAGTGAATATAAAAGAGAAGGAAATGTTTTGTCTAAGGTATATTTTATAGTATTTTCATCATAATATTTTATTCTCAGTGTTGAGAAAAAGAACATGCATTTTAAGAATCTGTTTACCTTGCAAGTTATTTATTTATGTGTTTATATTCTATAAGAAAGCATTAGTTAAAGAGAAGGATATTTGAAATAATGTTTGTGAAGGATTTGGTGTTTTGTGGTTTCAGTAAAATTAAATTTTGGATACAATATTTGTGAGTTTCCATCCAAATAAAGATACCCTAATTTATGAGTAAGAAAAGTTGTGTAAACCTTGTGTTGGATTTGAGTCATCTCAATATAATGCAAGTAGTTACACTTGTGATATATTTAAAATCTATATAAGTATTTATTTTATGTTTTTATAGACTCTATACTTTGATAAAATTGAAAATATCCCTATTTTTAAGACCCATAAGTGGACAAACTATGTTTTCTTTGTTTATGTAATTTTGTTTATCAAGCACTTTATGTATTGTTATTGTGGATTAAGTTGAATGGAAATGGTTTGGTAAATAGTATTTGAAAGAGTTTAAGAATTTTTTTTGGAAATAAAATAATCTAATCCATTAGGAAAATCATTGATTCATGATCTGGATTGAACTGTGAACTCTGTTTCTGTAGATGATAGTGTTTGTCTAAACTATGTGTATTAGAAGCTCTGTGGAAGGAAGTGATCTATATAGTGATGATCCAAGACTTGAAGGCATTGAGGTACATGAAATTTATTAATTAAATTCATTTGATCTCTTTGTTGTAATTTTATTACTATTTGTTCAAATTGCTTAGAACTTAGGCCTGTAGACAGTCAAATTCTTGTCATAGTCAAGTGAAATTTTGAGTGGATTTCAATGATAGAGGGTTGAATAACATTTTTAGAGAATTGATAAAGTTTTAATGGGTCTGGATAGAACTAATAAATCAAATTTTGTTCTATAAAACCTTATCTAACACCCTTAAGGGAATTTTCATGTCCTTGAGTTGCCTTAGACCCCTACAAACCCTAGAACTAGGGTTTGCTATTTTATAGAGAATCCACTAGTGGAATTGATTTTTTTTTTTGATATTGGTTAGGGAATAAAGTGAGTGATATTATTTAAGATTTTAAAGGATATTTACATATTTTTTGTTACATTTATGAAGGATTTAGTTTGAAATAGTCAACCTAAGACCTGATAAGCCTAAATAGAGGTCTAATTGCATGTGGAAAAGAGGTCTAAACAACTATTTGGTGGTTGAAATTTTGTAGAGAGTTCTGTCTTATAAGAGGGTATTGGTATATGTTAGATTCACAAAAATAATAGTTATAGTGTTGTAAAAATCATATATGCAAGGAAATAGGGCTACAAGAGATCCTATCCAACTGATAACAATTGTGAGGAAGACATATAACATAAAGAAAGGTGGTCTAAGTTGAGTCATGAGATCAATAACAGTGAAAGGTGGATGATATTTATGTTTTGAAATTTATTATGAATTATAGATTCAAGAGTCATGAGGTTTATAATATTAATCCTAAAGAAGAAAAGTTTGAGAATTGGAAAGAAAAGGAACGTAGAAAATTAAAAAGTTTGATTTTCAAGATTGGGATTACCTTATGTGTAGGCCCTAAAGACAAGTAACAAGAGATTAATGATTTTTTTGATAAAATTATGTTGAAACCTAAATGAAGGAGGATTTTGATAATCAAGTATAGGTACATTCTTGTTAAAATTAATACATGCACAAGAATGTTGTAGTTTATTGAAAATTAGGGAATGGTTAGTTGATGGTGTAAGTTCATATGAAACTAAAATAGCATGATCTCCTAAATAATTGTGAAGGTATATTATAATAATTATTGCATGATTTCATAAAGGACTATTGGGATAAATAAATAAAAGAAGCAAAGAAGAATATTGAATGGAAGGATATAAGTAGAGTTTAGCAAAGAGTTGAAAATAAATTAAATGAGCTATGCATCATTTTGGTATCAGAGTAAGGAGATGCCTTGGGAAATGTGTGAGTATAGGTATAGGTTTCTGATTTGATTTATTTACTATGCATGTGACTAAAAATTATAGGAAAGGATTTGATCAAGGAGTCTTTGATAATATAAAGTTGAGATAGTAGTTCAAGGAGGTATGATATGTTTTGTGATTGATTTATTGCATAAATTCATTGATGATGATGAGTGACAGGTGAAAAAAATAGTGAATGGTGAAGTGGCAGCCCTGAACAAGTGAGAAATTAACAAGCTGAAGAGAGAGATAAAAGCTCATAAAGAGATCTTGAGAAAGAGATAGTTTTAGTGTGAAATGACAAGGAGACTAAAGGCCCAAGTGAGCTATCACTTAGGAGGTTCTAGGTGTGAACCAAAAGAGGGAAGTGGTCCAAGTGAGGCCAATAAAACGAGATGAAGGGAGAAGTAGAGAGAAAAGGAGATAAGGTTCAGATGAAAAACCACAAGAGAGAGATGTCAACAAGAGAAAAGGAAGAGATAAAAATGGAGAAAGAAATGAGGGAAATGAGGAAAGATATGATGCATTTGGAGACTCAGTTGATAGAGTTACTAAAATATTATGAAGAATGGGTTAAGAAACAAGAGGTATAAGGTCCATGGCAAGGATGGGTGATGAAGAAAAGGGTAAAATGGCCAATAGAGCTGCTAATAAAGAAAATGAAACATGAGATGAATTCCTTGAAGAAGGAAAATATGAATAGACTAATTCTTGGAGGTTTGAAGGATAATAAGTTTCCAAAAGAGAAACATGAGGATGAAGAAGTAGAAAGAAAAGTTCTCATAGAGGAGAAGCTGAAGGAAGAAGAACAAATAGTGCCCATGCAAACACTTGAATAAGAAGGTAAAGGAAATAAGAGGGTGTCCATTCAAGAGGAACTTAAAGGGGCACTACGGTCTCTTTTTTATATAACTAACATTGTCTTTAGTTTCTATATGCAAGTGCGAAGATAGTGAGCATCCAAGTCAAGATTCAATTGTGAAATTTGATAAGAGATAGAGCAATATCATTACCCATGCAACAAAAAGAGTATGAAGATGGGAAGAGATAGTTTGTAGCTATTCAAAAAGGAAAAAATGATGCTAAGGGAGTCAATCAGTCACTCTATGAAGAAGTGGAAGATGAATAAGAATTTGTTGATGCCTTCGAAAGCATAGAAGAAAGAAAAGTGATAATGGATTACATGAGAGAATTTTTAAAGAAAAAAAAGAATAATGGTTACAGGTATAAGCAATATCATGAGAAACGGTAGGAGAAAAAGAAAATGAGCAATTGGAAGAAGAAGCACAAGGATAGGTATGGGAGAAAAGAGCACACACATATGTATGAGAATCTTAATGAAAAATAAGATGAAGGTCAATAATTTTATCCCCTTGGGAGTATGATGTAAGGGAATATTGGAATTCTCATAAATAATCTAGAAGGTGTCTTAGGTAGGAGAAAATTTGAATTTATGTGCAATTTAGTTTTCCCTCCAAAATGAGAAGTTAAAATTTTCATATTGTATTAGGGAGTTTAATGGAGTGTTGAACATTTTTAATGAGATGATGAAGTTTTAAATGACATTTAAGGTCATTTTAAAGGTCCTTGGAGTTGTTTTTAAGTCATAAGTTGGTTTGAAATATCTTATGTCATGTTGTAAATGTAAGGTGATAGTTTTGTTGATTACCACCCTATGTGAGTGAGGAGTTGAAAGATGTTTTCTTGAATCAAGAAATGGTTTTAATCTTTTTTTTATAATATTTTACATAATATTAAGGCTATATAGTGAGGATTATATGTAGAAGAGTTAGGGGATAGATGTCAAATAAATAGGTAGACATGTTTTTCATGAGAGAAGGTCTACCAAATACATGAGGACTATGTATATCTTTATGCATTTTGAACTAAAGCTTTAGTGAATATATAAGAGAAGGAATTTTTGTGTTTAAGGTAGATTTGATAGTATTTTCATGATAATATTTTATTCTTAGTCTTGAGAACAAGAACATGTATTTTATGATTCTGCTTACCCTGTAATTTACCTATTTCTATGTTTATATTCTATAATAAAGTATTATTTAAAGATAAGGATATTTTCAATAATGTTTGTGAAATATTTGGTGTTTTTTGGTTTCAATAAAATTCAATTTTGGATACAATATTTGTATGTTTTCATCCAGATAAAGATACCCTAATTTTTGAGTAAGAAAAGTTGTGTAAACCCTATATTGGATTTGAGTCATCTTAGTATAATATGAGTAGTTGCCCTTGTGATTTGTTTCAAATGTATCTAAGGATTGATTGGATGTTATTTTATACTCTATAATCTGATAAAATTGAAAATATTATTATTTTTAAGACCCATAAGTGGACAGACTGTGTTTTCCCTATTTGTGTAATTTTGATTATCAAGCAGTCTGTGTATTATTATTATGGATTAAGTTGCATGGAAGTGGTTTGGTCACTAGTATTTGAAATATTTTAAGAAATTTTTTGGAAATAAAATATTCTAATCCATGAGGAAAATAATTGATTCATGATCTGGATTGAACTGTGAGCTCTGTTCCTGTAGATGATAGTGTTTGTCTAAACTATATGCATTGGAAGCTCCATGCAAGGAAGTGATCTATATATTAATGATATGAGAATTGAAGGAATTGAGGTAAGTGAAATTGATTGATGAAATTCATTTTATCTCTTGGTTGTCATTTAATTATTGTTTGTTTAAATTACTAATAACATAGGCCTATAGACAGTCAAATTCTTGTCACAGTCGTGAAATTTAGAATGGATTTCAATGATAGATGGTTGAATAACATTTTTAGAGGATTTATAAAGTGTTGAAGGGTCTAGACAAACCTAATAAATAAAATTTGGTTCTATAAAACCCTATATAACACCTTCAAGGGAAATTTTTTTGTCCTTGAGTTACCTCAAACCTCTATAAACCCTAAAACTACGGTTTTCTATTTTACAGAGAATCCACTAGTGGAATTGAACAAACTTTTGATATTGGTTAGGGGATGACGTGAGTCCATTGATTTAGGATTTTATAGGAGATGTCCATATGTTTTAGTATATTTATGAAGGAATGAATTTGAAATAGTCAACTAAAGACCTTATAGACCTAAACAAAGGTCTAATTACATGTGGAAAAGAGGTCTAAACAACTATTTGGTGGTTGAAATTTTGTAGTGAGTTGTGTCTTGGAAGAGGGTATTTGTATATGTTATTAGCTTAGCAAAAATAATAGGTATAATGTTGTACAAAGTATATATGTAGGAAAATAGGGATACAAGAGATCCTATCTAACTGAAAAACATTATGAGGAAGACATAATGCAAAGAAAGGTGGCCTAGGTTGAGTCATGAGATCAATAAGAGTGAAAGGTGGATGATATTGATGTTTTGAAATTTATTAAGAATTATATATTCAAGATTCATGAGGTTTATAACCTTAACCCTAAAGAAGAAAAGTTTGAGAATTGGAAAGAAAAGGAATGCAAAAAATTGAAAAGTTTGATTTGTAAGATTGGGATTGCCTTGTGTGCAGGCCCTAAAGACATGTAAAAAGAGATTATTGAGTTGTTTGAGAAAATTATGTTGAAACTTGAATGAAGGAGGAATTTGATAATCAAGTATAGGTACATGTAGGTGAAAATGAATACATTCACAAGAATGTTGGAGTTTATTGAAACTTATGGAATGGTTAGTTGATGGTATAAGTTCATATGAAACTAAAATAACATGATCTCCTAAAACATTGTGAAGGTATCTCATAATTATTATTGCATGATTTCCAAAAGGACAATTGGGATGAATGAATAAAATAAGCAAAGAAGAATATTTAATGGAAGGATATAGGCAGAGTTTAGCAAAGAGTTGGCAAGAAATGGAATGAGCTATACATAATTTTAGTATCAAAGCAATGAGATGCCTTTGGAAATTGAGACTATAGATATAGGTTGATGATTTGATTTGTTTACTATGGATGTGACTGAAAATTGTAGGAAAGGATTTGATCGAGAAGGAATCTTTGATAAGATAAAGTTGAGGTATTAGTTCAAGAAGGTTTGATATGTTTTATGATTGATTTATTACATGAATTCATTGCTGATGATGATTGACATGTGAAAGAAAATAGTGAATGGTGAATTTGCATCCATGAACAAGTGAGATATTACCAAGCTCAAGAGAGAGAGACAAGATCATAAATAAAGCTTGAGAAAGAGATAGTCTTAATGTGAAAGGACAAGGAGATTGAAGGCCCAAGTGAGGTCTCATATAGGAGGTTATAGGTGTGAACCAAGAGAAGAAAGTGGTCCAAGTGAGGAAAACAAAAAAATATGAATGGAAAAGTAGAGAGAAAAGAGATAGACATGGTTTAGATGAACAACCACAAGAGAGAAATGTTAGAAAGAGAAAAGGAAGATATAAAAATGGAGAAATAAATGAGGGAAATGAGGAAAGATATGATGAATTTGGAGACTAAGTTGATGGAGTTAATAAAATATTGTGAAGAATGGGTTAAGCACTAAGAGGTAGAAGGCCCATGGCAAGGATGTGTGATGAAGAAAAGAGTGAAATGGCCAATAGACCTACTAATAAAGAAAAGGAAAGATGAGATGAATTCCTTGAAGAAGGAAAAGATGAAAAAACTAGCCCATCGAGGTTTAAAGGACAACAAGTTTCCAAGAGAGCAACATGAGGATGAATAAGGATAAAAACAAGTTCTCATAGAGGAGAAGGTGGAGGAAGAAGAACAAACAATTCCAAAGAAAAAACTTGAATAAGAAGGAAAAGGAAAGAAGAGGGTGTCCATTAAAGAGGCACTTAAAGGGAAATTATGGTCTATTTATTTTATAATTAACATTGTCTTTTAGTTTTTATATGCAAGTGTGAATATAGTGAGCAGCCAAGTCAAGAGTCAAGTGTGAAATTTGACAAGAGATGGGGAAATATCAGTACCCATGCAATAAAAAGATTATGAAGATGAGAAGAGATAGTTTTTTATCTCTTCAAAAAGGAAAAGATGATGCTAAGGGAGTCAATTAGTCACTCCATGAAGAACTGGAAGATGAATAAGAATTTGTTGATGCCTTGGAAAGCATAGAATAAAGAAAAGTGATAGTGGAGCACATCAAATAAGTTTCTAAGAAAATAAATAAGAATGGTTATAGGTACAAGAAACAACATGAGAAGTAGTAGGAGAGAGAGAGAGAGAGAGCAAAGGAGCAATTGGAAGAAGAAGCACAAGTATAGGTGTGGTTACAAAGAGCACACACATCTATATGAGAATATAAATGAAAAATAAGATGGAGGTCAATAATTTAATCCCCTTGGGAGTGTGATGTAATGGAATATTGGAATGCTCATAAATAATCTATAAGGTGTCTTAGGTAAGAGCAAATTTGAATTTGTGTGTAAGTCAGGTTTCCCTCCAAAAGGGGAAGTTCAAATTTTCATATTGTATTAGATATTCCAATGGATTGTTTAACATTTGTAATTAGATGATGAAGTTTTAAATTACCTTTAAGGTCATTTGAAAGGGCCTTGGAGTTTTTTTAAAGTCATAAGTTGGTTTGAAATATCTTACATCATGTTGTAAATGTAAGGTGACAGTTTTGTTGATTACCAACCTACATGAGTTAGGAGTTAAAAGATGTTTTCTTAAATCAATAAATGGTTTTAAGATTGTTTAAGATTGTTTTAAATATTATTAAGGTTATATAGTGAGGATGGTACCTAGAAGAGTAAGGGGATAGGTGTGAAATAAACATGCATACATGTTTGTCATGAGAGAAGGTCTACCAAATGTATGAGGACTATGTATATACTTATGAATTTTAAACTAAATATATAGTGAATATAGAAGATCAGGAATTTTTGTTTCCAAGGTATATTTTATATTATTTTCACGATAATATTTTATTCTTAGTCTTGAGAACAAGAACATGTATTTTAAGAATTTACTTATCTTGCAAGTTATCTATTTTTGTGTTTATATTCTATAAAAGCATTGGTTAAAGAGAAAGATATTTTAAAGAATGTTTTTTTAAGGATTTGGTGTTTTTTAGTTTCAATAAAATTCAATTTTGGATACAATATTTATGAGTTTTTATCCAAATAAAGATACCCTGATTTCTGAGTAAGAAAAGTTATGTAAACCATGTGTTGGATTTGAGTCAGCTTAGTGTAATGCAAGTAGTTACCCTTGTAATTTATTTCAAATTTATCTAAGTATTGATTGGATTTTATTGTATAATTTATAATCTAATAAAATTTAAAATATTCCTATTGTTAACACCCATAAGTGGACAGACTGTGTTTTCCCTGTTTGTGTGATTTTTCTTATCAAGTAGTTTGTGTATTATTATTGTGGATTAAGTTTCATGGATTTGGTTTGGTCACTAGTATTTTAAATATTTTAAGAACTTATTTGGAAATAAAATATTATAATCGATCAAGAAAATCATTGATTCATGATCTGGATTGAACTGTGAACTCTGTTCTTGTAGATGGCAGTGTTTGTCTAAACTTGTGCATTAGAATATCCATGGAAGGAAGTGATATATAAAGTGATGATCCAAAAATTAAAGGAAATGAAGTAAGTGACATTTATTGATTAAATTAATTTGATATCTTTGTTGGCATTTGATTATTTTTTGTTCTAATTGCTTAGAACCTAGGCCTGTAGACAGTCAAATTCTTGTCATAGTCAAGTGAAATTTTGAGAGGATTTTAATGATAGAGGGTTAAATAACATTTTTAGAGGATTTATAATGTGTTGTGGTGTTTTTAAAGACCTGATAAAGTAAATTTGGTTTTGTAAAACCCTATCTAACACCCTCAAGGGAACATTTTATGTCCTTGAGTTACCTCAGACCCCTACAAACCCTAGAACTATGGTTTGCTATTTTACAGAGAATCCATGGGTGAAATTGAAATTTATTTTGATATTGGTTAGGGGATAGGGTGAGTCAACTGATTTAAGAGTTTCTAGGATATTTTCATATGTTTTAGTACATTTATGAATGATTGAATTTGGAATAGTCAACCTAAGACCTGAGAGGCCTAAATAGAGGTCTAATTGCATGTGGAAAAGAGGTCTAAACAACTATTTGGTGGTTGAAATTTTGTATTGAGTTATGTATTGGAAGAGGGTATTGGTATATGTTGTTATGTTCACGAAAATAATAGGTAAAATTCTATACAAATCATATATGTAGGGAAATAGGGCTATAAGAGACCCTATCCAGCTGATAAAAGTTATGAGGAAGACATATAATGTAAAGAAAGGTGGCCTAGGTTGAGTCATGAGATCATTAAGAGTGAAAGGTGGATGATATTGATGTTTTGAAATTTATTAAGAATTATATATTCAAAAGTCATGAGGTTTATAACCTTAATCCTAAATAAGAAAAGTTTGAGAATTAGAAAGAAAAGGAACGTAAAAAATTGAAAAGTTGGATTTGCAAGATTGGGATTGCCTTGTATTCAGGCCCTAAAGACAAGTAACAAGAGATTACTGAGTTGTTTGAGAAAATTATGTTGAAACCTAAATGAAGGAGGAGTTTGATAATCAAGTATAGGTACATGTAGGTGAAAATGAATACATGCATAATAATGTTGTAGTTTACTCAAACTTATGGAATGGTTAGTTGATGGTGTAAGTTCATATGAAACTAAAATAGCATGATCTCATAAAACATTGTGAAGGTATCTTATAATCATTATTTCATGATTTCAAAAATGACTATTGGGATGAATGAATAAAAGAAGAAAAGAATAATCTTGAATGGAAGGATATAGGTAGAGTTAAGCAAAGAGTTGGAAAGAAATAGAATGAGCTCTGCATCATTTTGGTATCAGAGCAAGGAGATGCCTTGGGAAATGTGTGAGTATAGGTATAGGTTGATGATTTGATTTGTTTACTATAGATGTGATAGAAAATTATAGGAAAGGAGTTGATCAAGAAGGAGTCTTTGATAAGATAAAGTTGAGATAGTAGTTCAAGGAAGTATGATATGTTTTATGATTGATTTATTACATGAATTCATTATTGATGATGAGTGACAGGTTAAAGAAAATAGTGAACAGTGAAGTGTCAGCCCTAAGCAAGTGATCTATTAAAAATATTAAGAGAGAGATAGAGATAAGCTCATAAATAGAGCTTGAGAAAGAGAAAGTAGTAGTGTGAAAGGACAAGGAGACTGAAGGCCCAAGTGAGTTTTCATATAGGAGGTTATAGGTGTGAACCAAAAGAGGGAAGTGGTCCAAGTGAGTCCAAAAAAACAAGATGTAGAGAGAAGTAGAGAGAAAAGAGAGAGATAGGGTTTCGATGAATAGATGAAAGAGAGATATGTCAGCAAGAGAAAAGGAAGAGATAAAAATGGAGAAAAAAATGAGGGTAATGAGGAAATATATGATGAATTTAGAGACTAAGTTGATGGTGTTGCTAAAATATTGTGAAGAATGGGTTAAGAAAAAAGAGGTAGAAGGCCCATGTCAAGGATGGGTGATGAAGAAAAGAGTGAAATGGCTAATAGAGTTGCTAATAATGAAAAGGAAACATGAGATTAATGATTTGAAGAAGGAAAAAATGAATAGACCAACCCATGGAGGTTTGAAGGGCAACAAGTAGCCAAGAGAGCAACATGAGGATGAAGAAGTAGAAAAAGAAGTTCTCACAAAGGAGAAGGTGAAGGATGAAGAACAAATAATGCCCAAGAAAGCACTTAAAGAAGAAGGAAAAGAAAAGAAGAGGATTTCCATTCAAGAGGCACTTAAAGGGACATTATGTTCTCTTTGTTTTACAACTAACATTGCCTTTTAGTTTCTATATGTACGTGTGAAGATAGTGAGCAGCCAAGTCAAGAGTCAAGTGTGGAATTTGACAAGAGATGGGGCAATATTATTACCCATTTAACAAAAAGAGTATGGAGATGAGAAGAGACATTTTGTAGCTAGTTTGAAAAGAAAAGATAATGCTAAGGGAGTCAATCAATCACTCCATATAGAACTAGAAGATGAAGAAGTATTTGTTGATGCCTTGGAAAGCATAGAAGAAAGAGAAGTGATAGTGGAGCACATGAGCAAATTATTTAAGAAAAGAAATAAGAATGGTTATAGGTACAAGCAACAACATGAGTAATAGTAGGAGAGAGAGAAAAGGAGCAATTGGAAGAAGAAGCACAAACATAGGTTTGGTAGCAAAGAGCACACACATCTGTATGAGAATCTGAAGGAAAAAGAAGAGGGAGGTCAAGACTTTTCTCCCCTTGGGAGTATGATGCAAGGGAATCTTGGAATGATAATAAATTATCTAAAAGGTGTCTTAGGTAGGAGTAAATTAGAATTTGTGTGCAAGTCAATTTTCCCTCCAAAAGGGGAAGTTTAAATTTTCATATTGTATTAGGGAGTCTAATGGAATGTTGAAAATTTGTAATGAGATGATGAAGTTTTAAATTACCTTTAAGTTATTTTGAAAAGTCCTTGGATTCGTTTTTAATTCATAATTTGGTTTTAAATATCTTATGTCATGTTGTAAATGTAAGATGATAGTTTTGTTGATTACCACCCTACATGAGTTAGGAGTTGAAAGATGTTTTCTTGAATTAAGAAATGGTTTTAATCTTGTTTTATAGTCTTTTACATAGTATTAAGTTTATATAGTGAGGATGGTATGTAGCAGAGTAAGGGGATAGGTGTGAAATAAATAGGCATACATGTTTGTCATGAGAGAAGCTCTACCAAATGTATGACGAATGGGTATATCTTTATGCATTTTAAACTAAAGATTTATTTAATATTTAAGATAAGGACTTGTTGTGTTCAAGGTATAGTTTATAGTCTTTTCATGATAATATTTTATTCTTAGTCTTGAGAATAAGTACATGCATTTTAAGAATTTGCTTACCCTGCAAGTTATTTATTTCTATGTTTATCTTATATAAGAAAGCATTAGTTAAAGAGAAGCATATTTGGAAGAATGTTTGTGAAGGATTTGGTGTTTTGTGGTTTAAATCAAATTAAATTTTGGATACAATATTTTTGAGTTTCCATCTAAATAAAAATACCCTAATTTTTTAGTAAGAAAAGTTATGTAAACTCTATGTTGGATTTGAGTCATCTCAGTTTAATGCAAGTAGTTGATCTTGTGATCCATTTAAAATGTATCTAAGGATTTATTGGATGATATTATAGAATTTTTACTCTAATAAAAGTGAAAATATCCTTGTTGTTAAGACCCATAAGTGGACAAACTATGTTTTCCCTATTTGTGTAATTTTGCTTATCAAGCAGTCTGTGTATTTTTATTATGGATTAAGTTGCATGGAAGTGGTTTGGTCACCGGTATTTGAAATATTTTAAGAACTTGATGGGAAATAAAATATTTTAATCCATCAAGAAAATCATTGATTCATGATCTGGATTGAACTATGAACTCTGTCCCTGTAGATGACAATATTTGTCTAAACTATGTGGATTGGAAGCTCCATGGAAGGAAGTGATCTATATAGTGATGATACAAGATTTGAAAGAATTGAGTTAAGTGACATTTATTAATGAAAGTCATTTGATATCTGGGTTCACATTTGATTACTCTTTGTTCAAATTTCTTAGAATCTAGGCTTGTAGATAGTCAAATTCCTATCATAGTCAAGTGAAATTTTGAGTGGATTTCAATGATAGATGGTTGAATAAAATTTTCAAAGGATTTATAAAGTGTTTCAGGGTCTAGACAGACCTAATAAAGAAAATTTTGTTCTTTAAAACCATATCTAACACCCTCAAGGGAAAGTTTTGTGTCCTCAGGTTGTCTCAAATGCTCACAAACACTAGAACTAGGGTTTGCTATTTTACAAAGAATCCACTAGTGAAATTGAACAAAGTTTTGATATTGATTAGGGGATAAGGTGAGTTAGATTTTTTAGGAGTTTAAAGGAGATTTCCATATGTTATAGTACATTTATGAATGACTAAGTTTGAAATAGTCAACCTAAGACTTGATAGGTCTAAACATAGGTCTAATTACATGTGGAAAAGATGTCTAAATGACTATTTGGTGGTTGAAATTTTGTAACAAGTTGTGTATTGGAAGAGGGTATTAGTATAAGTTGTTATCTTCACAAAAAGAATATGTACAATTTCGTATAAATCATATATGTATGGAAATAGGGCTACAAGAGACCCTATCCAACTAATAAAAGTTATGAGGAAGACATAATTTAAAGAAAGGTGGTCTAAGTTGAGTCATGAGATCAATAAGATTGAAAGGTGGATGATATTGATATTTTGAAATTTATTAGGAATTATAGATTCAATAATCATGAGGTTTAAAACCTTAATCCTAAAGAAGAAAAGTTTGAGAATTGGATTGAAAAGGAACACAAAATTGAAAAGTTTGATTTGCAAGATTGGGATTGCCTTATGTGCATTCCCTAATTAAAAGTAAAAATAAATTAATAAGTTGTTTGAGAAAATGATGTTAAAACCTAAATGAAGGATTTTGATAATAAATTATGGGTACATGTAGGTGAAAGTGAATACATGCACAAGAATTTTGCAGTTTATTGAAACTTATGGAATGGTTAGTTGATGGTGTAAGTTCATATGAAAATAAAATAGAATAATCTCCTAAAACATTGTGAAGGTATATGATTATTAAAACATTGTGAAGGTATATTATAATCATTATTTCATGATTAAAAAAAGGAATATTGGGATGAATTAATAAAAGAATCAAATAATAATCTTGAATGGAAGGATATAGGCAGAGTTTAGCAAAGAGTTGGCAATAAATGGAATGAGCTCTGCATCACACCTAGATCTGCCACTTCTAGCATCAACACCACCATCATGCCACCAAAAATTTTAAGCCTTTGTTCATGACATATGACCACCTATTGGGCATTTTTTTATCCCCTAAAGGCTTGTCCTTCACCACTATGAGCCATATTTGAAGATTTTTTCTTTCAAGGTTCATAACTTTTAATTTGTGAAGCCTAGAAAGGTGATTTTTTTATCACCTTGGATTTTTTTTTGAGATATATGCATTGGTATGGCTATTTTTTACATTTTAATCACCCATATTTCCAAAATGTTTAGTTTTTTACTAGTTTAGCTTACCAATGCATATATTTTAGACCTTTAAAAGTCCATAACTTTTGACTGGTAAATTTGATTTGCATGCTATATTTTTAAAAATTGCATATTTTGGAGTCATTAAATTATAAAAATTAAAAATTAAAAATTAAAAATTAAAAATTTTAGCCTCATGTGCTCGGATGCATTTTCGATTGAAACCAATGTTTAGTTTTCTATTGCTTGTTTGGATGCATTTTTGGCAAAGTCCAATGTCCATTATGTGATTGTGTGCAATTTGTCATCTTTGTGTATGCATTTTTGCATTTTTTTTACATTTTTCAAATACACATTTTATTTTTTTCATTTAAAAACACACTTGTAATTTGTCATATGCAACTTGTAAAATGTCTAGTTTAGGACCGTATTTTGTGCTCCCTAACATAATCTATGGAAAACAAAAGTACAAACACATCTAGAGTTTGAAGATATTTGGTTAGTAGTTGAAGGCACATGGGTTGGACATGTAACAGATGTTGATTAGCAACAAAAATATGACAACACTAATAAGAAGGTTGAGTTTATAATCATGTTTGCTGTTTCAAATGAGGTACAAACTCATGTCCATAGTGCTACAATTTTAAAATATGCATGGGATAAGCTTCAAATAGTATATGAATCTAATAATCAAAATCAAATCTTGCATCTTCAGAGCCAATTACACACTCTTAAACTCAAATTAGATGAAAAATTAGAATCATTCCTTAGAAGAGTTACAACTTTGTGGGCTTCATTTTAATATTTGGGTGAATTGGTGATAGATGAATCTTTGGTTCCTATAGTCCTTAGAGCACTGCCCCCCACATATAGGATCTTTATGACCACATTGAATGTCACAGGACAAAAACCAACCTTTGATGCATTGGTCAATTTGTTGCAACAAGAGGAAGTTATTCATAATTTAGAGGATGCAGATGATGAGCATGCACTTGTATTGAATAAAAAAGGGAAGAAACCCATGAAGGGTCAAAATCAATCTCCAAATTAGCATAAATAACAAAACTAATAAGGGAATAATTCACATTCTCTTAAAGCATGTCAAATTTATGGAAAATAGGGACGTGAATTGAAACACTATTGGTACAACTCTTTTTAATAGGGCTCATCATGTAAGAAGTCCTCTTTCAATAAGTCACCAAAAATAGACAAAAATCAACCACAACAACAAAATAGGTGGAAATAGAAAAATTACAAGCCTAAACAACATGGTAATGTTGTTGAAGACAATGATTATTTAGATGAAGAATATGGTTTATCTACTTAAACACTGAGTTTACCAATAGTCTAAGTGTAGTTTGGCATGTTAATTCAGGAGCAATTAGACATATGATAGGTAGAAAAGACTGGTTTTTTCTTTGATAAAATTAGAATCAAAGGGAAATGTGTCACTTGAAAATAATACCTCATATACAGTATAGGGCAGTGGTGACATCAAAATTCAACTTGGGAACATAAATTTCAACATTTAAAATTCTCTATATGTTCTAGGGCTTATAAAAAGTATTATATCTGTTAATCAACTACTTGACCACAACCTCATGGTTGAATTTGATCATCAAAATGGTCAAAAGTTTTGCCACATCAAATACAAGTCTAGGCATTTCAAAGTAATTATAAAGGATTCCAACATTGGAAAAATGTTTTAGCTTGATTTTGTTCAAAATAATCATCAAGCACCTATGTGTAAAGATACAAAACTAGGAAATTTATGGTGTAGAAGATATGGTTACTTTAGTTATGGATATTTGGTTCAATTGAGTGAGCAAGAAATGGCTCATGGCCTTTCCAAACTCAAGCAATATTTTGATATATGTACTAGTTGCTTAGTAGGAAAATAACAAAGAGATCCCTTTGGAAAGATTGAGTATAGGCCATTTGGTAAGTTGGAATTGGTGCACAATGATATTTTGTAGACATTTTGCTCCCAATCTTAGAGGGTATAAATATTTTCAACTTTTGTTGATGACTACTCATGGAAAATGTCGGTATGTTTATTAAAGACTAAGGATCAAGATTTTTAAGTCTTCAAATAATTCAAGGGCATGGTTGAAAATGAAACTGGTAGGAAAATCAAGACCCTCCACTTAGATCATCAGGGGGAATTTACCAGTAAAGAATTCTCAACCTATCTTAGTGCCAATGGAATTAATCAGCAACTAATAACTCCATTTCACCTAAGTAGAATGGAGTTAAAAAATGGTGCAATAGAGTCATTTTGGAAATGTTTTTCAGCATGGTTGAGGATGCAAAATTACCTAATACTTATTGGGTAGAATCTTGTCACACTGTAGTCTACTTGTTGAACAGGTCACCCATCAAAACTCTTGATGGGATCACACCACATGAAGCTTGGATAGGGAATAAACCAAAGGTAACTCACCTTTGAGTCTTTGGTTTCAAGGCATATATACATGTTCCTAAGAATAAAATAAATAAGTTGGATAAGAAAATAAATGAATGTATTTTTTTGGGATATAGTGCATAATCAAAGACATACAGGCTCCTTGATCCAAAAATAAATAAAGTACTAATCAACAAAGATGTAGTGTTTGATGAAAAGAGTGGAATCAATCCACCTTATAAATAGGAATATGATATAGGCAAAAGTCTTATAATATTATCAGATAGTTATGGTAAAAGTGAAAATGAAGATGGTCAAATAAGACCTCCAACACCACCACCTATAGTTTGTATGCCCAAGTGGTAGACAAGTACTATACGAGATGCTAACTTGAATGAATATCAGATACATCCACTTCAAGACTAAGGAATTGAAGCATGGTTTGAGAAGAGGTTAATATGGCCCTTATGAGCATTGTGTAAGAAACATATGAGCCTTCAATAGTAACAAAATCCCTATAATCTAGACTTTGGAAAAATGCCATAGATGAAGAATATCAGTCATTGATGAAAAATAACACTTGGTAGCTTGTTGATCTTCCATTAGGGAAGAAACCTATTGGATGCAAATGGATCTTTATGACCAAGTATGAAGTAGATGGAAATATTGATAAGTACAAGTTAAGGCATATTACAAAAGGGTATACTCAGAAAGAAAGCATTGACTATGAGGAGACTTTTTCTCCCACAACTAAGATAAAGATTATTAGAATGGTTTTTGCTATGGCTACATAGTTTGGATATAAATTCCATCAAATAGACATAAAAAGTGCAATTCTCAATGGATATTTAAAAGAAGAATTCTACATGACTAAACCTAAAGGATTTATGGCACCTAATTAGGAACAAAAAGTGTGTAGGATTATCAAGTCTCTCTATGGGATAAAATAGGCTCCCCAAGCCTAGTACATCAAGATTGATGAACATATCAAATAACACAGATTCAATAAGAGTCCATATGATCCTAAACTCTACCTCAAATAGCATGGGGGAGGTTTTTATAGTGATTTTTTATGTTGATGATCTAGTCATAATTGGTAGCATAATGAAGATGATCGATGCAACTAAGAATGATCTTAAGTGATCATTCGACATGATAGATCTCAGGATACTACACTATTATCTTAGTTTGGAGGTATAGTAGAAGGAAAATTACATTTTTTTCATAGATGAAGTATACCAAGACGTTATTTGAGAAATTAAGGATGATGGACTATAATCCTATTATAACACCTATGGAGACAAGACTTCAATTGTCTAGTACATATCCATCATTAGAAGTACATTCAACTCTCTATTAGTAGTTGATAGGGAGTCTCATTTACTTGACATATACTAGGCTAGATATTATCTATGTTATCAGCTATCTTTCTTGGTTCATGAAGGAACCAAAGATGATAGATTGGAAAGTGGCAAAGTAGGTATTGAGATACATCAGAGGTATAGTTGAGTATGGCCTAGAGTACAAGAAGAATGATAAGTTATTCTTGATAGGATACATGGATGCAGATCATGTAGCTTATATTAATGATAGGAAATACACTTATGGATTTGTGTTCTTTTTAGGATCTGGTCTGATTTCATGGGGAAGTAAGAAGAAAAATTATGTTTCTATATCTTCCATAGATGAAAAATTTCACGCTATAGTAGGATTTATCTACGAAGTGATATAGATATGTCACATTATTTTAGGACTTGGAGTTCCATAGACTCAACCTATAGTTATGAATTGTGATAATCATGGTATTTTATATCTTGTTCACAATCTAGTGTTTCATGAGAGAACCAAACATATATAGGTTTAGATTCATTTCATATGTGAGCATGTTTAGTAGCACAACATGCAGCTAAATTATTACCCCACTCAAGATCAGTGTGCAGATGCCTTCACAATGTCATTTGCACATGATAAGTTTGAGGCATTCAAAAATTCTCTCTTTTTCTCTTTGGAATATGATCAATTAAAGGGGGAATGTTAGAATAATTAATTAATCCTAGTTTATTTAATAAATGTCTCAAGGTAATTTATACCTTTGATTGACATAGGTTAGATAGGTGGAGTATTTCCTTGGTGTGATTAGTTTTAATCTCCTATAGATTAGGACATCTAAACTCATTTAGTATTGTATAAATAATCACCTCTTGTAGTTATTTTCTTATTTCAATTAATGTAATTTATTCTGGATTTCAAATGAATGTATTTTTAAAAACAAAATTATCCTATGCTTGACCTAGACATCTTTTATTATCTGCACAAGCAATATAATGCTATAAATACATGCATTTTAGCCCTTTATCCACTAGATGGAAATTAGATGTAAAATACCTATTCAAACATGAAATAACTAGATCATAATTAAGGTTGTCAATCCCTATTCTATCCTACTTCTACATACTACCATCTACATAGCCCTAAGATTAGATTTTCTAGATTTCCAATCTCAAGCACACTCAAGGTACTCAAGGCCACTATCATACTAACATCACTTGAACTTAGATGGGGATAACTACATCATGATTGATCCCTCCTGAGAGTATTGGTATGTAGCAAACTCTCTTCACAATGGGGCATTGAGGATGTCTAACCTATGCTAATAATGAACACAACTAATGAACATACTTTTTAGCTCATACCATACTTGAATAGAGGATTAGGGTTTTCACCATAAATTAGTCATTAAAATCACAATACAAATTTCTATGATTCATGCATATAGGAATAGGCCCTAGAAATCTAGACAGAAGTACACCCAGAAGTTCAGGATAATCCTATATAGAGGATATTAGTGCCAATATCAGGACACTAGACCCACATGGCACTACTATCCAAGAGGGGTTATAACACATGGATCTAATTGATGACACTCAAAATAGATTCCATCTTAGTTTTCAACACTTTGATCATCTGTATCAGGTGTTTTATAGATAAGTCTTTATTTGCACTATTTATTACTATTTTTAGAAAAGTCAAAGCTATTCAATTTTATAACAAATCAGTGGCTATATTTTATGCATATTATTTCCTTGATTTATTCTACACATCCCTTTAATCAAACATAGGATTTACATAAGTTATCCCTAAAAGGTTAAAATACTATTTTTGTTGGTTAGAATTAGGAGGTGGATTAGGAACATGTTGTTGGTTTGGAAGAATTTACTATCAATATAGTGGAATTTATTGCTGAAAGGTAGGACCCTATTACAAATGAATTTGTTGAAAAGTGGGGATTTATTGATTTGTTGAGTAGAAGGGAGGGATTGTCGATTAATAGGAACTTATTGAGGATCAATCACAACCTGTTATCAAGGTGGATGATTTTCACCTTGTTATATATTGGATTTGGTTTTTTGTAATACAAGGTTTTTAACAACCTATTATTAAAAGTTGGAAGAAGTAGGTTGGGTGTTAAGAGGAACTTGTTGAGGTTTTAAAGGAACCTATCATTAACTAGACACAAATTGTTGCGAGTTCAAAGGAATTTATTACAAACTAAAAGTAATATATTAAAAATTATTGGTAGCTTGTTATTTCAAACTAAAGGATTTTGGGAATTATCAATAATTTGGTGTTTCAAACTAGAGGGAAGGACTTGTTAGGAAATAAGAGGAATCCATTTGGAATAAAGAAAAACTAGATGAAGATTTGGGAACACTTGTGGTGGAGTGATAACTTATAATAATGGATCCATAATAGGAGTCTATTGAAGAGGTATATAAGCATCCAAATTTGAGAGGAGATTATCCAAAGGATCTCTTTGTTTTTTCCTAATGGATAGGTTTTGATCTGCATGTAAAGGATTGTTTAAAGAAGTAGTGACTAAGGTAGTAACCACTAAATCCATGAGATGGATAGCTTGCTACAATTATGCGATGAAAAATTGGTTATTTTGGAGGAGATCTAGAAGTTATCCCTTTCCTTTTCTTGATGATTATGGGATTTGTCTATTAGTTATTTCAAGTTATTTTCCATGAGTGGAATTTGACTCAAGAGGTGTCTCATCTATTTGGACATGGATTCACATCTCTTCTATTTTGAGTGGTACTTCATTGTACACTAATCGATATACCTGTTATTCTTAGTTTTCACTCTCTTGGAAAGACCCAAATGGATCATAAAACCATTCACCCTTAGGATAAATGTTATATATAACATCACTCCTTATGTATTTAGACATAGTGTAATCAATGATCTTATATTAGATTTTGATTGATTATATACGAGCATGCATAACATTTGGATTTGATAATTCAAATTAGATATGGGGATTTGAGAAATGATGTTAGTTAAAGTTGTGACTTAGAAATGGTTTTTGGAATATCTAATGATCAAAGTAGAAGGTTCAAATAGCATGATGCTTGATTCAAGTCCTAAACTTTATTGAGGTATAATGTCAAAGATAACATAATGTTTGAGTTGAATAGTTTTTACTGAGTTATAATGAAATAGTCAAAAGGTCAAGAATAATTTCTCAAATGTCTCTTAACCCATTTTGAACTTGAAATCTCAAAAAAAAAATTGATTTTGGTGCAATGTTAAATTTAACTCACATTTGACTTTTGGAATTGAATTGAGTCCAAAGTTAACCTTAGTTGAAAAAACTTTGGATTTGGTTGAATTTGATTGAATTTTTAAAAGTTGACCTTAGTTGACCTTTGAAAGTTGACCAAAATAGACCTTAGAGTTTTAACCTTAGTCAAATTTCAAAAGTTTGGAATTGAAATTGAAATTGACTTGAAACTGAATTTGAGATGAAAATGAAATTGACTCAAAATTGAAATTGGTTAAAATTGGAATTGATTAGGATTTCAATGAGAAATGTATTGTGGTTCAAATTAATAGGATTTAGAATTGTTTTGAGATGGAAAATGTAATTGTAAAATAGGGATAATGTATTGTGCCAAATGGGCAAATACGAAATGGAAATTGGGAAAATTAACACCCTATTATGTGAGTCTAAAATGATAATGTTTTGGACTTATGAATTTTTGAATTTATTTGACATGTAAGGTGTGTCACACAAAATTAGTATAAGATGACAAAAAATCAACAAAACACATTCCAAACAAGCTTATATTTAGTGGAAGAATGGGTGGATAACATAACTACAATTCATGCAACTACCTTACTTGAAGTGGAGATATATTAGTTTCACACAATCCTATATATAAAGTGGTACATCATGAAACTTTTGGGGAGGTTGGTTTCCCTCACACTAAAATTTGTTTTACAGACTAAGATCTTAATCTAATCTTTTGACATGAATTTTCTAAAAGGTCCTCGATATACCTTATGATATATGAGGCTTAAAATATATTGAAGAATAAATAGAAGGCAATTAACAAGAGGGTCTAGTCCCTCTACTAACACTTCAATCATAAAGGTCTTAGTGAATATTTATCAATAATTCAAACTTTGAGGGTGAGGTATGATAGCATAGCATTAGGGTTAAACCCCTTACTATCATAAAACCCTTTATGGGGAATTTTGATATGCTCTTAATGAAAAATACCCTCAATTTATATCCCACATCAGATGTATAGGGTTGAAACTATATTAGGAGATGAAACCCTAGGTGCCACACCCTAAAAACTCATGGCAAGGAGATGAAATGTACCTCACATAGTCAATAAAGAATAAAAATAATGTAACAACAATATATGTGTTTTTGGATCACCAAAGATCCCTAAAGGAGGAAAGTGAGAAACATATGAATGATATATTATAAAAAAATAATCAAAGAAAACACAAAAATATTCTCGAGAGATGAAACAAAGAACAAAAAATTGGTGATTTCACTGATTAGTAGGGTGATATCATCAATTAGAAAGATTATATCATCATTTAATATGGTTTTCTTAATGACATTATAAAATGACAAGAAACAAAAAATAGACAAGGTTACCTTAATGATCCCACCATTTTTTAGGGTGTTACCATCATTTATTAGGTCATTCTCATTGATTTATAGGTCATTTTCATTGTTAGGCTTTGAAATATATTTGATTGAAAAATTTAATGCAATAGAGTGATCCCATCATTATGTAGTGAAATATCAAAATTTAATAGTGTGATCCCATTATTTTATTGAAAATACACAAAGATAGAAAACACAAGAGTGATATCATCATTACATAGGTTGATATCATCTATTATGGGAAGTGATTCTACTAAAATGCAAAGTGACCCTACTAATTTGAAGAAAATAAAAACATGGAAAAACTAGAGGAAATAAATCAAAAAAGATAAAAATTATATTTTTAAGAAAATTGAGAATGAAAGAATGTTAACAAGAAAATTGTGAGGTGTGTGGGTCCCACTGGGCATGCTAAATGTATATTTTGATTACAAGAGGGGTTATTTCATTTTTAGCTCATTTTAAAATAGTAAATGACAAACACAACACCCAACCATAATCCTTCAGATTGGGAAATGTCTAGGAGAATGGAAACAACTACAAAGACATAAACACATAATCTATACCTTTTTAATGGATTCATTCTCCAAGCTTGATTCATGTTTGTTTGTGCCCAAATTGTAGAGCTAAGAATCTTTATCAATGTCACTTGTTCATTTTGAATACATATCCCCTTGTATATGAGTGGTTTTATTTAAGAGTGGAAGAAATTTTGAAGCTTGTCAATATATTTTGGTAGAGGTTCTTTCCTCAAAAAACCTTGTTATGCCTAGAGGGGTCATCCTATATTTATAGATTGATTAGATTGATTATAAACACTTTATGTTAATCAAAATGAGTGGTTAAAAAATAAATTATAAATATTTTTGAAATAGGTTACATTAATGAGGCATGGCTTCTACATTCTGATATTAGCTTGTACTTATGATAGTGCTTGATAACTTTTTGGAATGTCATAATGATCTCAAAATTCATATATTTGTTAACTATTTTAATATTGCATAATCATAAATTAGCCAATATATATATATTTCTTGTAATTTATTATGAACCAAATTTTTGTTCAATAAGTGATGTTCTAGGGCACTAGCACAAATAGTCAAAATTTGATATTTCATTAATCACATGGAAGCTAATCTAGTTAATTATCCTATCAAATCAAGTCAAACTACTAAGTTATATATATATATATATATATATATATATATATATATATATATATATATATATATATATATATATATATATATATATATATATATATATATATATATATATATATATAAAACTTAGTAGTTTGACTTGATTTGATAGGATAATTAATCTAGATTAGCTTCCATGTGATTAATGAAATATCAAATTTTGACTATTTGTGCTAGTTAATTTCCCTAGAACATCACTTATTGAAAAAAAATTTGGTTCATAATAAATTATAAGAATTTGATAGTTGGCTATAGTGCATTACCCCAATTAGGGATGCCCCAATGTGTTTTAGAATATGCATGTCAGGTGCACAGGTGAATTTGGGTATTTTGGTGGTTTGTGTATTATTGCACAAAATTGATTTTGATTAAAATTTTAACATGAAAGTGATGAGAATTGGTTGTCTACAATTTCCATTTTTTTGTATAAAATATTTATTATGGCATTAACAAGTTAATATATCTCAATTACTTCCAAAATTATATAAAATGGGGTACAATTCACCTTATGTGCAATCATCAACATGTTTAGAAATTGAGAACATCTATCAGTTAATCATAACTAACTAGGACTATATTGAGCCTACTAGGGAATTTGGAATACCATGGAATTAAGCATCATATATCAATGGATATTTTGATGTTGACACGAGAAAACGTATGAGAGGACACCACAAAGATAGAATGATGTGAATGGTGTTTATAATAGATTGGTAGATTCCTCATTATTTTTGTACAAAGGACTTAATAGGATTCATTCATAGACTAGAAGATCATGTTTCATTCACATAAACATGGGTAAGTGCACTAAATAATGTGTTTAAGGGAATCACATCCACTTGGTGTGTTGTTGAAATATCAATTGAGATCAACTGAGCAGAATCATGTGAAATGCCATGATTAAGATTCCATACCTCATCTAATCTCTTTGAACACTGTCCATAGTTTCAGGAAAGTAAATAACCAAAAATGCATTCAAAATCATGTGTTTACAAGTGGAAATTATAGTGAATTGAACAAAATTATTAGGTGCATATTTTTTGGGGAACCTTGAATCTTATATTGAAGTCTTGGTACACACATAAAGAGTGAAAAAGGGAAACCAAGGCATGAACATAAATTCAACAATATTTCATTCAGACATTTATCTTTGAAGATGAGAAATAGATGGTGCACAAGTCTTTACAAAAGATGAAAATATTTTTGTGTTATATTGGAATAAATAATTTGAATTTTTCAACCAATAAAAATTATTCAGATGAGATTGATACCAACATCAATAAGAATCTATAAAAATGCAATTACACTTGGGAACAAAAGGGGTTCATTCTCAAGACTTTTAATAGAATGTGAAATAGTTTGAGTAACTCCACACACACACACACACACACACACACACACACACACACACAAAGTGAGGAAGAATTAGATTTAAAGGGAATTTTAAAACTAGAAAGGATTATGAATTTGCCAAATAATAAAGGATATAGATAAGGTCAAATAAGCTAATCTATGTAATCTCAACATCATAAAAAAACTAGGCCAAAGAGAAGTGATGGAATGTATGAAGGTTAAAAGTAGTAAAATCTATATCATCCATGAAAAAGAGGATGAAAAACATAGGGATGGAAGTGGTACCCAAAATGACACCAATTGGGGATTATTTGACACAACAAGTTTTTGAGATTATATAATTATTATGAGACTATGAACATGTTTTTGCCACAAATTTTAGTGAAGAGTGTAGACCCTTCAATAGGATAAATAAACAATGAGCTTAAGGAGTGAAAATGCCCAATTAATAAGTGATTGTAAAAACTTAATCCTAACATGAATATGAATTTTTGGAAATAATATGACTAAAGCGGGGGAGGGGGTGAATCAGTATTCAAAAAATTTCATTCAATTCCACTGAACCACACATGAACCATTTTAATCAAGCATGCATATCTTAGTAAGCACAAACATCAAAACATAAGAGCATGTAACATATGAACACAACATATATGTGAGAAAACCTCTAGGGGTATAAAACCCACTAGTGAATTAAATGGAAAATAATACTACAATAAAAACATCAATATTTAGTGAAGCAAAAACTTCACATAAAGGACCAACCCCAACTAGGTCAACACCAATTTAGCTAGGCTTTAACAAGTACCCACTTTTAAGGAGGCACCAACCCCTTAGATGAATCAACACCAACTAAGCCACCTGATTGTTTTATCACCTTCATAAAACCCTTGTTTATTCTATAATAATTAATTATCTACTCTTTTATCTCTTTACTCACTTCAATCCCTCTCAAACTGACCTTTAGCCTTCTTTGCTCAACTAGCCTTTTCATGGATTGATTAGGTATTATAACCTTTATCCTCTTATGAATAATGTATATTATATATTAAAAACACTTTTTTTTATGTTCTTCATGACCTCCTTCTACTCACAAATTATCTATATCATTCACTTATCCTCCTCTGATCTTTCTCTAAGTACACCCAAAATAGGCCTAATTGCCTTACTTTTATACAAGTCACTTGATCATATCCTTCTAGGTCAATTATACATTCAAATAAATTATGCTAGCCATGAATATGTATTATAATATTAAAATAACATACCTTAATCATGAATTAATCACTACAATATGTTGAACATACATCAATTAGCCCTTACTCCTCTTTTAGGCTTATGGAGACCTAATAGGTCTTCTTAATAACACGTTACCCTTTTATCCTTATTGAAACATATAAAAACACCTAACATGGAAGGAGAACATCAAAATCCACTCTAATATCCCTTATCTAACTTCAATTTAGATATAAAACACCTTTTAGGTCTAGTCACCACTTGAATCCTTACTCAAATCACTGCTTATAAAAGGCTCGTGCATATTTAGAAACTATGTCTTAAAAAAATAAGGCATATGCTCAATTTTTAAAAAACCCATGGAGAAAGATAAATATTCATAAACCTCATGACCTCCATGTCATCAAAATATTCATTTGATGCTTTAACTCAAGGTAAAAAAAATCAAATACTTCTCTGCAAGATGTTCACTTAGAACTACCAATTGACTCCAAAACATAGTCAAGGAAACATGAAAATATGAAACATTATTGAATATATTAAAGGGATTTAAATGCATGAAAAAGATCTTATAAAATCCTTATAGCAAACTCAATCAATCATATCATGATATCTAATGAAAATTATTGGTCTTATATACCAATCTTCTGACCTTCTTTCTCACAGACTCTACTTATCTAGATGAGTTATTTTGGCTTCAATGTTTCAACTTATTATATTGAATTATAATATTTTTAAAATCATGGATAGATCATTAAATACATAAAAAAATATCATCATGTATTTAGCTGCATGACTCTTTCATGAAAACACATCAGGAAACATTTTTTCACTACTACCTGATTTTCTTATTGTTTACACCACTAGGTCTATTAACAAATGGCCAACTTGGATCACCAAATTTGAACACTAGAGGTCTATAACCTATCCAAAAAATTTCATGAAAAACAACTATAAATATCACACTTTAATCTTCATCCATTTATAAAATTTGACTTAGTCAATTCTGTCTTCTATATCAAATCTATGAAAGACAAGCACTTTTTTGTAAGGTCTTCTCACTCACTTGAGAAACCAATCACACATGGAAATGCCTAGGAAATTTGAATTAAACCTCTAATAAATTGTTTTATCATATGAAACCATTTTGATCTATTTGGAAAAATATCTTCAACATTGGGTCATAGTTATTATTTTATGAGGGTTTAGACCATCTTTCAATCTTAACGATCATTCATAAAAATTAGCTCCTCTTTCCAAAACTAATGCTTGGAACTTTGAGATAGAACCCTTTCTCATATACATGGAATAAATTATTATCTCAATAAGATGTTTCACATGATAATAATCACTAACAAAACTTTCTATGGTAGACAACTCTTCATTCTATGCATTCGAGAAACCTTGAAATACTTTTTCAAGCCTTTTCTTGCAAATCTTGATCTAAAACTTCAAGGACATACTTAAAATAACTTGAATCACCTATTTAAATTTTCATCTAATAAATCATGCCATACAAACTGATTTTTTTACCTCATTTGGCCACTAACTTTCTTGTTTCTTTCTAAGCCTTGACTTACAAGTCTTATTAGTCCTTGAATATGAACTTATAGCCACTCTGTAGTCTTCAACTTGAAATAATCCTATGATTTGATGCCTCTTATGTATGATAAAGAAACTTAATACAATAAATATTCTTTGAATCTTCAAAAAAATTGATTTAGAGCTACTTACATATCTTTAGAGATCAACTGTAGCATCTTTGGAACTGCATATATAGATCTTAAGAGCTGACCTTTTAATCATTTACAAGGTCCTCAACACCTCATGTAAAATTTAAATTTTTTATCTTATGTTCAAACATTATCCTTCATCCGTGATATCCTACAAATATATTTTGATTATTATGACAAACACACCCCCACTTCTTTGAATAAGTGGAGACCCTCTTATATAATATTGAGACACCCTTTATTTACAGAACCAATTTATATCTCAAATTATGAACTTAGCTAGACTTATTCTCACAATGCAATCACATTTAAAATTTTGTTGATGTTCATTTAATGTGCACATTTTTCATATTTAAGATTAAATTATTAAAATGGCTTGCCACACTATTTTTGATATGTTTAAATATATTCTGATGGTCACTCTATTTATTGTGCAAAGTAAAGAAAAAACCCATGTGTATATATGCAACACATTTTTAAACCTCATATATCTACAAATTTGGCCAAAGAGAACAAAGGCACCACATGGAATTCATGACATGTAATTTCTCATCAATCTTAATGTTTTTTAGTTTAAGCCATTACATTTGTGGAAAATCTAATATAATCACTTTACTAGCATATTTTAATTGTGGCATTGTTTATTTATCACAAGTAAAAGTGGTCAACATAGATGGTAAAATAAGGGGTGAAAATTAAACAAACTAATCCTATCAGTGAACACCAAAGGGACACAAAGCTGAATTTTATGAGTTTCATCATTACATATACCTCAATCAAGAACCCTTGGCAATTTCATGACCATAAAAAATAAAATATGAAAGATACATTATGTTATTTCATGATCACATACCCAATAAACGATTTCCACATGTATTCATCTTAAAGCATTATTTTTATGATAAAAATTAATATATTCATTTAGTTTAAAAAATTTCAAAGGTTTTTAACTTTGAAAGTAGGAAGGTAGATGTAAAGAGTCTTAAGGAAAGAAATAAGTATAAGGGCAGTCCTGTGGGGAGGTTAAGTTGGATTTCATAATCTAATGGGTTCAAAAACCTCATTTCAAAGCCAAAAAATGGCCTTGTGGATCTCATGGACTTTGTTGAAGCAAATAAATGAGATATCATAACATTTATTGATAGGAAGAAGTCACATGTCTCAAGAAGAGGATGTTTCATGTTACTTTGGAAAAACCCACTAAAAAAATGAAATACAATGATGAAGGTGGAACCATGGGAGATATCAAATAAAAATTAAGAAAATTCATGAAGCTAGGGACTTCAACTAACTACAAAGGTGAAATCATGTACCCCATGGTCTATGATAAATGAAATTATACCAAGTGTCTCTTTTATTGGTCGTATCGACACATAATAAAGATATTATTATAGTGAAGTCCTAGTGATATATTTTTCCTAGATATTCAATTCCTAACAATTGTGCTCTCCATCAATTTTTAGTAACAAACATTTTGTGGCCTAATTCATAAATTTGAAGTGATGGTGGCCAAAATAGGACATAAGAAGGCATGGATCATTTATGAAATGTGGTAATAAAATAAATCAAATTATATGGCCAACATGTCATTCATAGATGAGAAATGATAGTATAAATATTTTAAATTGAGGAGATCGATGAAATTTTAAATTATAAGACTCTGAAGATTTTGATCTACCTTATTTTATTATAAGTATCTTGTTGTAAACCTTTTGTAAGTTTTTTTTTTTTTGAAATAAAATCCATAAGCTTAAATAAACCTTTATGGAAGTTTTATTAGTGATTTTTTTTCTCTTTCTTAGTTACATTAATGCTGAAGATGTTCATTATTTGAAGCTTACAATGGAGAGACTATTTTCTTTGATTTATGAGTTGATTGAATTATGAATTTCATAGTTAAGTCATTTTATGGCTACCATTAATTTATTGTAGAGAAATGTGCTATGCTATTTTCTATAGTTAATTTTTTTCAAATAAGTTCTATGAATTTCTCTCATAAATTTAGTCCTTATACTTTGGCACTATGTCTATTAAAGTCTAAGAAAATTACAAATATTTTAGGCATTAGTTATCTGCAATAGATCACATCCAATACCAATTTTATCAAGAAACACTAAGCGGAAACCCAAATCTCTTTCTTTGTCTTACCATTCTGTCTTTTGATGTTTATTTATTAGAATTAGACCATTGTACAATAAGATTTAGGAATAATTATGAATATCTATGTTTGTTTTTTTCATAGGTTTTGATCAACATTAGTGATTTTCATTTAAATGGTCTAAAGCTACATTGAAAACTAATATATTCCACCTATGACTTCTTATGAGAAACACAAACTGCAACTCATGTCCTAGGTCATGTCTTTGAGATCTTATAATGAGATGGTCAAAACCTATCTTCTATTGGGATGGATCACAAACTCACATAAAAATGATTATTGGGAGGTCTTCTCTTTGTTTAAATAATATTTATCTAAACTAAAATTAATGTTATAACTTGGTTCTAGGCATTATGAATCATGTTCAATCTAAACAAGTGATTATTCTTCACACCCTTTGGAGTGTTACTTGGACATGTGGTCTGCAATGAATAAATTTTTGTCTACTAGACCAGAATTATAGTCATAATAGAGCTTAATTCATTGACTAATCCTTTTAAGGTACAATCATTTCTGGGCCATACCAATTATTATTGCAAGTTAAATCATGGATATCCAACCATTATATCACCTTTAAATAAGTTGTTACATAAAGGCAACATGTTTGAATGGAATCCAAAATACCAAAACTAAATTTATATAAATTAAGAATAAATTGGTCATGGATCTAATTTTGGTTTCTCTATATTATAGCAAGACATTCCATGTTCATGAGGATGCATTTGAGTTAGTAATTAGAATTTTAATTGCACAACCAAGAGAAGGAGAATTGTACCCTCTAATTGATAGGATCCATCTATAAAAAGTTAGGAAATAATTGAAAATATATGAAATAAACTATAAATGTCATCAATATATTGACTCAAATAAGCAGAACTGAATTACAATAGTAGAATTACGGAATCACTGATGTCTTCGAGGGGATAACCTCCTTTGAGAAATATCAATTCGATACAATTCTTGGATGCCTTCATACTAGTTTAGGCTCCTATTTATAGTAATACAATAATATATAACCATTACTCCTAATGAATGTGGGATTATTAAAATATTACATTCAACTATTAAAATAGGATTGGAGGGATGTCTTACCAAACATATGCATCTATAGCCATTTATTAAAGAAGAAAATTAAAAAAGCATGGTTAGGATGTAGGATCATAACATTCCCTCCCCCTTAATATATTTGCCTCAAATCTTGAGGTGAGGAAATTTTTATTGGATTGAGATAAGTGGTTCTTAGGTAACATCTTCTAGTTGCATCTCATTCCATTGGATGAGAACTTTATTTATGACCCGATTGTAGAGATGATGAGAGAGCTTATCGATGATAGAGTGAAGATGTTAAAGGATAGATCATTTTGAATCTAGTTCTGGAAGTACTATCTAAGTGTGTACATTCTACCTAAGGACCTTATTTAAGCATGATACATGAAAATAGGGTGATTATATGATGAGGGTGGAGGTTATTACTTATAGGTCATAGGTCCAACCCGTTGGAGTGTTTTACGAGGCCCATAGAATTTTAGAGATAATTTTTTGTAGCCTTTTATCTTCGAATATGATTGCTTGTAAGGTTTTAGATAAAGGAAAACCATTTCTCTGGTGTGAAAGGATCATGTTGATGTCTTAAAATGATGCTAAATCTTAATCAACAACAATGGGAAGTTTTAAGCTGTGGGACAATGCGGCTTGAAAACAACCTCCAGATTTTAAAGAAGATGGTCTCTTATTTTGTATTGGGTGTTGGGGAAAAGGGATAGGAGACTAAACAAAAACACAAAATGCAAGACTTGAAACCTAACTATGGCGATGCACCTGAGAGTAATCCTAATCCTAACCTAAGCACAATGAAACTATTATGTGATTCTATTACATTTAAGAGCAGACAAGTGCATGATCAATGTAAAAGATTGGAATAATAGAAATAGAGGCTCACAACAGGGGAGTCTTTTGCTGAGATATAGGAATTGTCAACAAAGGCATAGTGTTCAATCTTCTTAATAGAATCTTTCAATCACATTAGAGGTGCAGAAGTCACGCACAATTATGTAGAACTTTAGACTCCAGAAAATGGGATAGAAGCAAATAACATTTCCAATCACAACACTAGAAAATCTACAGCATAGACTACTTTACAAATGACATCAACAAGGGCATAGTGTTTAATTTTCTTATTGAATCTTCCAATCATACAAAAGATGCAGAAACACACACAGTCATATAAACCTTTCAACTCAAGAAAATGTAACAAAAGCAAATGATATTATTGGTCAAAAACTCTGAAAGTCTAAAACTATGAGAATAACCCCCTCCTTTTTTTTTTAGATTTTAAAATTCTTCTTCTTTTATATCCCCAGATGTCTCCCTATACTTTCTTTCACGCGCAATCTTCTCCATCCTTTGCTCATAGGGAAAAAATAGACGGCACCTTCAATGATGTGGGTGGCTCCAAAAATCTACCCGATGAACTGTTTCATCTACTCGCATTAACTCCAGCCAATTTTCCCTCCATTTCACTTTTGGAAACCAATACACGGAACACTTTGCTATGTTTGAAATAGGAGAGGACACTTAGTCAATTTTCTAAAAATCCCCTTGATCACCTAGAATACACCAAAAAATGACACTTGGTGCCTTCCCCCTGATTCATCAAAGACATGCAGCTCTTTCCATTCCCCTTTGGCTATGCCATGGTATCATTAGGGGCATATATTGAACTCCTATGGATGGTGACATTTGGCAGCTTCCGTGGCTTCGAGGAAGATAAGTGGCATCTTTCGCTTCTTCTATGGATGGAGTAGAGGGGGACCCAGAGAGTGACACTTGGCAGCATCCGTTGCTTTGTGGCACTTGAGCAAAATACAATGACGCCTTTGTGCATTGAATGGAAAGCATTAGACTCATGGCTTCCCGAATGATGACATGTGGTGGCTTGTGATTTTTCTCCAAAAAGGTCTTTCAGGGCCTCTGCAACTGCCACTTGGTGCTTTCTATCTTCTCTGCTGCCTTATGGTGAAAGTCTCTGAATGAAGTGCGAACGCCGATATGAGACATGGATGCTGACACGTGGTGTGTTCTACTTAACTACTACTAGGTATGTGGCATGATCTGTAGTTCTCGAAGGTTACAAAAAGGTGACTCGGGGGATGCCAACTATCGGCTTTGTCTTTCGAAAAGTGACACTTGGCAGCATCCGCTTGAACTAATACTCGAGAAAAAATGAGACAAAGGAAACAAGGGGAAAAAAACCTACTCGGAGGGTGACACTTGGTAGCTTCCGCTGCATCTCAATACTTGGGCAAAATGAACTAGCCCTCTGCTTCAAAATTTTGCCACTCCGCCTGAAGAACCAAAATAGTAGTGCTCGAATCAAAAAATAATTAAATATGACGTAGAGTAGGAAATTAATCTATAATTATTGGCAACCATCAGGGCTTCTGAGCCTGATCAAAAAGAACTCGACTCCCACTCGATCAAAATTTCAAAATTTACAGCTTCAAAAGTGCTGTCTGGAAGATAGACCACTCATGGTCGGATAATCCTTCCTTTCTCTGTAGCTCATCAAAATCCAAATCCAAGCTAATGAGATCCTTATGCGAAAAGGTTTGCAGGATCTGGGTAGTGGCTTTCAGCTTGGATTCTAGCTGGAAAATAGGGATTAGAACATTTTTGACCTCAGAGGTTAGAGAATCATCCTGCAAGCTCTAAAAAAACTGTTTGATCCCTTTGCCTAGCCAACATCAATGGATGGATTTGATCCACCAGCAGCACCATCCTTGCATCCAAAAATGGGGAAGGAAGGCCCAATTGCACCAGATCTTCAATGTGTTGCCTCATTTTGCTGATGCCTTCTTCAACGACATCGAGACAGCTTCTACAGTTATTGGCTGCAGCATTACGACTGAGATCCTCGCTGACCCATTTCATGGCAGCCATTTTGTCAAGAATCCCTATGGCTACCAATGTTGCATCCCTTGAGCTGTAGAGCTTCTCGAGCAAAGAATGAGATTTTGTGACTCTCTAGGAGATAGTGGCCAAAGTGCTCTGTACCAGATCCTCGACCATCTCGCATAGCTGCTATGCGTGGCGTAGGAAGGTGAAAAGTGGCCTAAGTTGGAGAATCTCCAAAGAGATTCTCTCCCATGCTAACTTGTAGAGTTCCTTCACCAGCTGCACCATTTCAATACCTCTTGGCCAATTGGCTAGCTCAATTACTAGTTACGCGGTCTGCTGCTGCTCTACCTAGAGCTGGGCTTGAAAAGCCGCACCCTTGTTTTGTTCTTCCAGCAACCCTTACTGTGATTGGGTAACCTTCAATTGGAGTCCTTCGATTCTTCCCTGCAATGTTGCATTTTCTTGTCTTAGAGTTATTGTTGTACCCTTGGCAATTTCAAGCTCTACTTTTAGAGAATCATTTTGGGCCTGAATTACCCGTTGAGTCTAGAGGGAAATAGTATCTTGCAACTGTTTCTGCAGACTAGCTACCTCATTGTCCTTTTGGTTTGTTTGTTCGGACAAACTATTGCAGTTTGCCTTTTCCGTGGCCAAGTCGGCCTCTATCTTTTGCAGTCTCCTTGATATCCTCAAATAATCTTCTGTGACCGTAGAAGTGGATTCGGTCATGAGCTCGACTCTGTCTTGAGGCCTAAACAGGGACATCTCAATGGCCACTGCGTTCATGTTGTAGTCTTTCGGCTGCATTTTTTGGCTCAGCTTGGCAACGTTGCGCAACAAATGGGTCACTATCAGCTATTGTTGAATGGGGTCAAATTGTGACCTCAAATGTGGCACTACCGGTGCTTTATTCACTTTACTCTTCTTCTCTAATCGGGCTTCTCTTGCCTTCCTTGAGGTATCAGCCTGCATCTAGAAAGTGGAAGGGGATGCAATATATCCCCCTACGAAGGGAAATCCTTGTCGTAGGCTGTATTGGAGAACCATTGGCTAGATGGGGGTGAGTTGAAGGGGCATTTTTCTAGGAATGGAGGGGGAGAAATAGGGTAACGTTAAGGCTTGAGGCATGGATTGAGAGGGAGGAGGGGGAGTAATTCCTACCTAAGGAGAAGTTGTAGTGATCTGCATTGGGCACTGTGAAGGCTATTCTTCCTCTTTTGGGTCCAATTGGGACTGCACCCTTCCTATCTTCCTAGGTGTTTCTGATGTTCCCGCCATTTCTAAATCTCTTGTATAATAACTTGGTATGAACCTTTTGCAAGATAAAAAACGCTTGCTGCAACAAATTTCACTAGGTGCCACAATCATAATGACCAAGATATTTTCGCAAGAATGCTTGAGAGTTTGTAAACTTTACAATTTGGTAAGGGATTTTTATGGGCCTATCAAGTCCCAAATAGCATTAAATTAAGGCGAGCGTTAGCAAATCCTACTCAATCTTTGGGAAATAGTGAGGCAAACACATTATGCGGTGCAAGGTACCTTGGACATTTTGAAAGATTTGGGGAAGCATTTATTACAGTAAAAAAATAAAGAATTAAAGAATTTCTAAGACACCGACTCTACGTTTAAAATGCTTATTTTAAAAGAAAAGTGGGAAAGCAAAAAACAAAACAAAGCAATGCGGGAATGGAAACTACCTAACTACATTGATTTAAAATCCTTATTTTCCTCCGGGATCAGAAATGAACTTTCCCACGTCCTCTTTATGACAAACCAACTTGTGTTGCCATACTAGTGATTGCACCAGATATGTCGTTGATGGAATGTTCTCTGCACCAGCCACACAGATCTGCCTGCACCCGAACGAGTCTGAGCAAAACGTGTATTCGATACCTATGAACTCTTCTTGTCCTTGAATGCCCATTGAATATTGGTTCTTCATGTTGTCGGGTGTCATCAAGAAATCATGGGCTATTGGTTCTTCATGTTGTGCCTTTTGATATCCATTATCTTTTGGCACATCTTCTTCATATTCCAGCTTTATTTCATCATCATGCTCTTTGATGACTTCATCCTCTTGCAAGGATGAATTAAAAGGCTGGCATCTCTTCTACATACTCATTTGAATGTCTCAAGAACTTCACCTTTGGTCTTCAAAAATAAACCCAAAACTGTCATGAGTAATCATCAATAAAAGTAATGAAATATGATGACTTACCCAAACTCTTTGTCTACATAGGACCACAAATATCTGAATGAACTAACTGGGGTGGATAATGAGCCCTCCATGCATTGCCTTTTAGAAATTTCTCTCTTGCATGTTTTCCTTTAGCACATCCTTCAAAAACTTCCTCGTGCTCTTCAACCTTAAGCAAACCAGAAACTAATGCTTTTGTTGTTAGAATCTTCAAACTATGAAAATTTAAATGCCCATACTTGAGATGCCACAACCAACTTGTATCCTCATATGCCATATTGACAAGGTCCCTGTTATATTCACCAAACTTCAATGTGAGCATCCTATTCTTTGTCATAGGCACAACTGTAAACCACCCTATTTCCTTGATTCTTATCATAAATTATACATTGTTGATTTTCAAATACAACTTTATACTTCTTCTCACATAATTTTTCCACACTCAACAAATTATGTTTTAACTTTCGAGTGTAATAAATGTCTTTAACACTCTTCATACCTTCTTTTATATGGACTTCCATAGCTCCTTTTGCAGCAACCTCCAATGATTAACCTCCAATGATTTGTCATCACCAAGCTTGATCTTGGATTTAAACTTTCATCCATTATATAGGTACTCACACTTTCAGCTTCTTGCATCTTTAAATTCTTGAATTCTCTTTTCAATGTCTGTAACTTGACAACTTTGACTTGATCACTACCTTGGTAAGCTTCTTTTAGAGTCTTCCAAGCATCCTCTGCTGTCTTTGCTCCTGCAATTCATGGAAATAGGCTCTTAGCTAGAGCTATTTGAATATGAAATAAGGCTTGAGCATTCTTCTTCTTAGCCTCCTTAGTTGTTTTATCATTCACTGTGAGGGCATTCCAATCAGCTCGCTTTGCATAACCCGATTCAACAATCTCCCACAAATATTTTCTTATCAAAAAATTCATCATTTTGATACACCAATAATCATACTCATTTCCATCAAATTCTGGAATGGGCAACGAGTTAAAATTTGACATGATAAATTTTTGGTAAAATTCTAACTACTAAATTTTTAACCCAAAAGAAAAATACTTGCTCTAATACGAGATATAAAATTTTAAATAAAATTATATCACAGCCAAATATATGCAATATTCACAATACAAAAGAAATAAGAACTATAAAAAATAAAAATAAAAACTTCTTCAAATTATTGGAAGCATTTTCCTTCTCCTTTAAAATAAAGATCAATTACAATGTATTAATAAAATTGCATGTGAACATTCATTTTTAATTATTAAATAAAATATTTTAAATTTATCTAAATAATAATTTGCATGTAATATCAACTAAAACTAACTCTAGCCTTTCTAAGGCTTTATTTTTTCTAAAAACATATTAACTAAAAATTAACTAACTATCTAAATTTAAGTCCACAAAAACTGTTCATGCAAACTAAATTTACACTAATAGTTAAAAATAGAACTGAGTGCCGCTGAAGTTGCACTATTAAACGTCACCGGAAAAAAGAAAAATTTAAATTTATCTACCAGCATGGCTACAGAATCAGGTAATTTATACTAGCCCAGAAATTTATTCATAAGCAAGTTTAGATTACTACCCCGTCACAATCTGTGTTACGTCTGTAATGGTTACAATAGCAGTTCGTAATCTCTTCTCTGAAATAGGTGATTCTGATAAATATGAGAATTTAAAGCACTACGGAAGGAAGAGAAGGAATTTAGAGGACTACCAGCTGAGCGGAAGCCGGTCATGGAATTTATCTGTATAGTGTTGTCAACCTCATTATTACTAGTACCCCTCGATTGCAGAGCTTTAACCTGAGTCTTGAGGAACTTGAGGTAGTTGGCCGCCTCATCAAGCATGGAAGCTGTATCCATTTTAGTACCACCTGGAACTAGCCTTTGAAGTATTCTGATCCTCTCACTGATCCTCTCCCTCCTCTGACGTGCTGCAACTGTCTGTGGGTCGTTTGAAATCCTCACATTCTTGCGCTTTGGATTTTCTAAGACCTCTTTGCCTAGATTCGCAGGCCGGAAAGCTGCAGCCCTGTAAATCATTTCTCTCATGCTGGCAATGGCTTCTGCATCTGGTTCTGTTCCTTCTGGATTTACATGATCAAATACAAGGCATGAAGATGATGATGAAGAGGAGGAATAACTGTACTGCATTCCGAGGTGAGGATCATCTTTACGTGTTTTGGTTTTAGTATCGGTTTTGTATTTGGATTTAAGTTTGGACTTCATGGCCTTAGATTTCTTGGCCATGTGATCGGACGAGCCTTGAGAAGTGGACTGATAATCGTCGACAACATTGAAATTATTCCTCTTGGTTTGTGTAGTAGAAGTGACAATACTGCTGGTGCTTTTTTGTGGTGGGATTGAAGCAGACAATATAATGGGGTTTAAATTCCCAATCACATTGTGCTCTGTGGTACTGGTCTGTGGTACTCGATCATCGTATTCTATTGTATTATCAGAGGATAGTACACAGTTCAAGGTTTCAATGGAGCCCTGCAGCTTCTTGAGTTGGTTCACATCATTAGAGTAACTGAACTGCATTAAATCGTTGCATGAAAAAGAACCAACCTGTCCCAGACATTCAATGGTAGGATGCAAGAAATTTTGGCTTATCTCAGGCTTAAATATGGGCATATCAGTAACAGGAGAAGAAGATGTTCGGATTTCAGTGGGTGAAGCGTGTACTGGATCTGCTGCAATTTTACCGAAGAAGCTTGGAATCTGCTGGCATGGAAATTTCTTGATTTGATGAAGTGAGTGCTGATGAGCAATGGCATTGGAGTGTAGTGGACAAGAGCTGATATCAAGCTGCTGCTGGATCCCCAAAATACAACCGTCATCAGCATTCCAACAAGACAGCTCACAAATAGATGGCATTGGGGTTGAGAATGAAGCAGGAATTTGGAAAGACATCAACGTCCCACAGTCCCATGGAGATGGGTTTGATTCTGAAGAAAGCAGAGATGAATTATTCTTCCAAAATAATTCCATAGATCAATATAACTCTTACCACTCTGAACCACTACATTCCTCAGTGTTGCAAATTCAGCTTAAACTTTGGTCGATTTTTCCTGATGGAAAACATAACAGCATTCTGGATCAGGTCATAGAAGTGTAAATGTGCTGCTTAGTAAAGCATATAACAAGAAACAAAAGATCGAGTGCTCTAAAGTACGCTATGTCTAAAGCCACCATGAAATTGTTTCATACTTTTCTCTAATCACAGTCAAACCAGCATTAAATTTATATAATACAAAATGCATTGTCATATGCAAAATCAGTAGTGTGCAGAAGCCCAAGCTGTGAAACATAGATTAAGATGAATAGCGTTCTTCTGAAGATTTCAGGACAAAATTATTTTTCGACATTTTGAGAATCGAGATCTTACTTCTGGACTTATCTTCAAGGAAGAGAAGATTGAAGTCGAACATATATTTTTTCTCTTCTCTCTGGTTTTAATCTTCTCTTGCTTAAAAATGGATCGGATAGTGGAATCCAAAACGTGGATTAATAAGTTATGCAGTTGATTCCAGAAAAACTCTACAGTTGATTTCAGAAAAACTCTATTCATTACTACTATGTGAAAAAACTAATCTCAAAACCTAAATTTGCATGGCCTAAAGTAATTGAAGTCCTGAAAAACGTACAAGAGTTTCCTCCATCTCCAATCATTTTAAGAGTACTAGCTCAAAGCAACTTAGTATCCTATGAGCATGAAGAGAAGGGGAAAGTCTGAAGTTTCTTTACACAGTAATCACGTGCAACACTCCAGTGTTCATGATTAGAGTACATGACCAAGACAAAACAAGAACACTTAAGCTGAATGGAAGGCCTGTTACTCAACATGACAGAAAATTCTCATGAGGGTCCACTCAACCACGCATATATTATGTGCTATTTCAGTTCCTCTTTTAATGCAACAGTAAAGTTACCTGCAGTGATATTGAAAGTATTCTACATGGAGATATATATTCAAATAATATACATTTATGATGCATATTAAACTAAACTAAAACCAACTTATCTCCATGAAAAACGAATCTTCCCACTTACAAAACAAACAGAAGGAGCTCCACTTATCTGTTGCTGCTTCCTCTCTCTCCTATGCGCTGTATGCTTGCAAATTGCCACTAAATAAAATAGTGGGTATGAATGTTTCGCACCAACGGTCGTACTGGGAATATAGTATTGTTTTATATTTATTGTTTTTTAATTATAATGGGTATTATAATGACATTTTAAAAGGTGAAATCATTAACACAGAGAAATGTGAATTTGTTAACAGCTATCACTAACTATGAATTTATTAACAGTGAACACCTATCACTAAATATGCTTCCCTAGTGGAGGGCAAGTCACCTCCGCCGTTCATTTTTTTAAGTGCAAGTGGTAGAAAGCTCATTTGATGCTTCGCTAAAAAGACATTGAGCATATGGGTTAACTGTTAAGTTTAACACGACATTGAATTCATATGAAAACGAGATGGTTGCTTCAATGATTTGCTATTCCATCAAACTTATACATTGTGAGGATCATGCACAACACAATGCCCAAATCACCAAGGAAATTCATCAACCTTTGGGGTTTTATTATGGACCATGTTATTGACCGCAGCCTCCAACTCATTAATGGATTTTGATCTATAAAAGGTACTCGTTCACATGGTAGTGACCTTATAAGGCACGAAAATAATGTAATTTTGAAGAATAGTTTCTCTCTACAATTGAAGCATGGGCTTGGAAGGCCTATTTCTAGTGGATAATAAAAGCTCTGGGGATAGAAAGATTAGTAAGAAAGGTCCTCCGCTTCTTTAATGGCTTTAATTTGAGCAAAGAAATGTTTATTTATGAGTTTTTGAAAGAATTGTTTGCAAACTCTATTTCCAATTTTAAGTTAATAAATTCTAAATGGGATTGAAGCACATTGAACTTGATAGAACTCATCCAATTTAATTATTTGACACATTGCATCAACTTAAAGTTGGAGACTTTCATTTATGGGCAAGACCTTTAACTTGATACACCTTATTGAATTCTTTAACAATGATTTTATTAGCCATTTTCTTGGAAAATTGTAACTTCTTACCTAAAACATTTCAGAAGGTGATGGTGCAAACAAAATTTGCTTTCCACCTCTCAATCTACATTTTTTTATTAGCAAGGTGTGGCACAAGGTTCCAAACCCAAGGGTATGCTCATGTTTTGTTTTAGGTGTGAAGTATTGAGTTAAATTTGGTTTCAAAAAAAATTGATGGGATGCATTGTGCATGCAATGTAGAACATAACGTGGTGATAGTTTAAGACTAGAACATCATAAATGAAACTAACCGTCTAGTCAAAGTAATGCAAAAAATCAAATATATCATGGTTTATAGGATTAGATCTATCTAATCTCTTAAACATATATTATAATCCTTAGAATATGTTCAACCAACTGAACCAAAAAGTGGAGGATAAGTGTTTGTGATGTTGATTAGGATCACAAAACCCAAAATGTTTCCATGTATACAACCATGCTTCTCTTTCACTAAGATAACAACACACTGATTTAAGCCCTTTCTCATCCTTTAATATTGTGTCATGTTGAAATCTGTACAATAAACCTAGTTTGCCATGGGGATTTCCTCCATACACCACCATTAATGCTCCACCCCCTTGAAGACATTTTTAGAACCATAAAACTTAACCAGACCAAGGGACCATCCATCAAAATAAGATATAATCCACATGACATGGCTAGACATGTCCACCTCAAGTCTATCACAAAAAGGAAAATGACAAGGCTATCAAAGTAATGGTGTTACCATCTCTTGATTCATGGAATGACATATGACAAATAACATCATGGTATATAATTTTTGCTACCATCTACAAATTGAAGCCAAAGATCATAAATTTAGCACAAAACATGTATATGCGAAAAGTTTTATTAAATGACATATTACAAATAGCATCATGATATATAATTTTTGCTACTATCTACAAATTCAAGCCAAAGATCATAATTTTTTTGAAAGCATAAAACATACATATGAGAAAAGCGTTGATAATAACACTTACCATGTACTTCTGACTTGATCGACTAAAATGCTTATTCCATCAAAATTGATTCATTAATAACTATCTAACTTAATATTCTCACCTTTGAGCCCTAAAAGCATTGTATAATTATTTTGAAGAAAATTTTATTGTTGACTTTTGATTAGATTGTCCCCAAGCTACATCAGTCACCATTCTTGTTTCACCCTATGCATATTCTATGGAAGGGCTGCACAAATGATGTTTACACTACCGATGTGGAGAAAAGGGGGATTCTTGTGACCATGAAGCAAATAAGGAAATATTATTTTTCATAGCAAATAATAACAAGATTAATATCTCTTACAAGCTCATAATAACATTTTTTTTTGTGAAGTTCTTGATGGGTTGAGATAGTAGGAGGTGGTCTCACTACTACGATATGATGATGATGATGATCATCATCATCATTTGGTTATTATTTCCACCAATGACTTGAAAGTTGTTTGTAATTTCTTGAGTTTTTCCTTATTCAATCAAAATTTTGACCATGCAATTGATAGAGATTATAAGAGGGAAGTCTCTTATCTTAAGTTTAGCAGAATGGAAATAGATTAAGTGTTTGAAAAATTATCATATGCACATATTATTATGTGAATCACCGGCTATCAACATGGATATGAATCATTTTCTTGAGGTTTTGAGAAAGGTTAACATGAAAATAAATTTATTTTAAACATGTAACTCAATAAAATTTATTAGACATAAAAGAAAATAAAATAATTTAAATGGTTCAATAAATTTTTAGAGGGGTAGTGGTAACCCAAGAAAATCAACCAACATGGTAACTTAAAGGATGGAATTATTTGATACCATAAAATCTTTCCAACCATTAAAAAAATGAGGAAACTCTTAACAAACTAAAGCTTATTTTTTATAATGGTTACAAAATAATTATGTTATGTAAATTTAAAAATAATTTTTTTTAATTATATTTTTCACTCTTTTAAACTAAATGTTATAAAGTTAGAAAACAACTTCAAAAAAAATTCTTGAATATAAATTGAGAAAGAATTTTATTATTTCATTTTACCAAATATAATATTCAATAACTTTCAATCCATTAATATATATTATCAAACACAGAAATTTACAAAATAAATTTTATAATATATAATTAAACCTGAATATATTATCTCATAGAATATTTTTATGAGAAATTTTTAAAATTTTATTAGTACCATTGTCTACTCTTCTAACTCAAACAACATCATCTAATATTACATGCTCATATAAAAATTCATAATTTAAAGGAAAACCACCCAAAAGATGGACGGAATTGTAAACAACTAAATACCTAATACGTGCACTTAATTTTAATTTAAAAAAAAATTAATAATAAACTAAACAAAAGAAACATCATGATGCAATCGATGTAGTGTGAAAAGGCGATGGGCTAAAACCAAATGACATGTGAAATGTGACAAGCACTCCCAAACTTGTACCATCAAGACTTCGTTAACTAAAAAGTATGTTCATCCACTGGACAACTACACTAGAGCCATTGTCTAAATTGAGTTTTTCAAAAAGAAATAAATAAATAATAATAATAATAATATATATCTTAGTTTAATAAGATTTTCATTTAAATTATATTTTAGGTACGAGGGGATCCTTAAGAAGGAAATTGTATTTTTAGGAGCAAATGACTCCATGAGTATCAAGAAACAAAATGAACTCTTTTTAATCAGATGAATCACAGATTAGTAGTTTTAATATCTTTTTCTATAAATCATTTTTTATAATTTTAAGTTTATTTAAAATTTTAATTCATTTTTTATGTTAATATTGAAGAAATTGTAATGCCTCATCTTAACACCTTTATTTTATAATTCTAAATGTTTTCTTTATAACTATTGTTATGTTATGAACTCAAATATTTATATGTTTATATGGTGAAAATATATTTATAGAAATTTATATGTTAAAATATAAATATTTATATAATCTGATTTATATAATGAAAACATATTTATGAAAATTTATTTAATGAGACAAATATTTATATGTTTAGATTTATATATCTATACTTACATTTTTTTGTGATTCTGAGATCATACCATATTTGAACACTTATATTTTATGTGATCTTATATTTATCATAAATATAATATTTAAATTATAAATTGAAATAATAATTATATAATAAATAATAATTTTATTTATTAATGTTATTGATTATTAAAATTATACATTCACCTTTAAATATATATTAATAGCCATCATCTTACCTTTTCTATCTCTATCTCCATCATCATTTTCATTTTTTATTTAAAAATAATAATAATTTTTATATAAAATTATTAAATATTTTTAAAATTTAATTGAAATATGCTAAAGTTGTTTATTGCTCATATCTTTGAAAAGTAATTACTTTTAGGACTTTTTTTTCATATTTATAACAATAATCATAATTGAAAAAGAACTATGTAACAAAAATATTTTTAAAAAAAATACATGAGAGAAGGAACTTAAGAGAAGGAACTTGTGGATAAGCCTCTCTAGTGGATGGTTAGTAGGGTTTGGTCTTGTATAATGTATTATTGTACTCCTATTTTGGATTATTTTGGTGTTTTTTTTATTATTTGTTTCCTCTCTACTTTTGCTTCTCTTTTCTTTAGATTCTCTGCAAAGTTTTGCGTCCTATCTCATTTTTATGTTTTTCTCTTGAAAATTGGTGTCCTTTCTTCTTTTTATCTTTCTTTTTCCTCCCATTTACTAAGAAAAATGAACCCCAGCTTATGTCCCATCATATACAACAAACTTATAATTTTTTTAATTTCTTTTAAAATTATTTATATATAACTTAAATGTCATATCATTATATCTCATTATACCCCAATAAATAAAATTTTATAAGTTTTAATCTAACATACTTTAAAATTAAAATACACTTTCATTTAAAATACCCTAAAATACTTTCATGTCAAACTTTTCTTTATCATTTAAGTTCTTCCTTTAGATATTGCATGTCAAAATTTTCTTGGAATTCAATATTTTTTCTTTCTGGAATTCAATATTTTTTCTAATGTAATCACTTTTATTAATAAAAATTCTAAAAACTTGGAGGTAAGTAAATGCTAATTAAAATAAATTATGTTAAGTAATTAATTGATAAATAATTATTTGATGAAAAGTGTAATTTTTTTAACATATTCATTATATAATATAAAATTTTAATTATATATATTTTATAGTAAATATAAATTATTTTTTAGAATTTTTTTATATTTATATACATATTAATTATTTATATAAAATAAAATTCTAATTATATATATATAGTGAAGGAAAAATAATTATTAAAATACTAAAATAGTTATAGTAATAAAAATCATTAAAAAAAACTAAAAACATCACACTACTCACATTATCTACTAATCATCTTAAAAGAGGGAATTTATAAATAATTTCAGATATCCAAAACTTGTTCCATATCTCCAAAAGACGCAATCATGGTGGGGTTTTGAAAGTAAAACCCATGGCCTCCTATTTCATATGAACGTATTTACTCGAATGCTCAATCATTTTTAGCTAAAAGGTTATAATATGCAGCTTTGGCACTATAAACCATTTTGGGTCCTAGGGTTTTACAATACAATACATACATGTGAATCCCAAACGGCTAACATTTGTATTAAGTTTTACCCAAACCCCTAAACCAATTTTATTTTTACAGTTACAACCCGTGTTTATTGACAAAAGAAAGTCATAGCATTAGTTTTCACGTATATATACTTTGAAAACTCTGCTTTACAATATTGGCAGCCTTGGTATTACATCATCATCTTGTTAATGCTCTATTTTATATAGTGGTGAGTTTCAATGGGGAGAGATGATGGATAAAAGATATTCGTTTGAAGATATCATAATCATAATAATTATGGGCAACAAATGTGCTTTTATTTTTGTTAAAAAGTTTAAATATGTGTAAGTGAAAATTGTATGATAGTTGTTCTATGGGTTGTAGTGTTGCGAAGCGGATGTATTTGTAGTAAAGTGTTTTAGGATCAAATCTCATAAAAAATCAGGTTATTTATAATAAAAATATATGATTCTTTAAATGACATAGTAAAGGTATAAGGACTAGAACTCCCACTTGTATTCTAGATTAAGTGTGGCCCTACCAATTCCACATTAACATGTATTAAAAAAAATTATATAACACCTCTCCTTGTAATAATAAATATTGTACATGTTAACCATTTTCATTTACATCCTATTTATCATGATAAGTGCTTGATGTTAATTAATAAGTTTTGTATTATAAAGTACATATACTTGAATGATAATGTACAATTTAATTTATACCATATTTCTCAAACCCTCAGTTTGACAGGTGGTCCAACCCCAACTCCTCCCCTGCTCATAATAAACTTCTATTTGTAATATTATGACCCCATCTTCTATCTTATGTGGGTCTTTTCTCCTCCATCCCAACTCCATTTTGGGCACCATTCTTTTGAAACCATGTGTTTTTATACGTTTTATGAAATCATGTGTTTCATATGTAATGAAAATGCATGTATATTTACTTCCTATAGGGTACTTAACATGGCCTTGTTTATAGGACCCTATTGAGGAACTTGTTGTGTCATTTCTCACATGACACACTTATTTTTAGTTATGGATTCTTATGCATTTTGAACAAATTTTTTAAGTAATGGATTCAGATGACTCATGCAAACACTTGTTGTGAATTTTTCTTATTTTCTTGCTATAATGCACTGCATAGCCTCACCTTGTCTTAGGCACATGGCTAAGTATTAGTCAAAGCTTGGACACATCATTATGTCATTTATTTATGATTTTTATCATTATTTACCTTAAATATATATCCATTGGTGATATTATAATGGATCATAGAAGCTAAAATCATTCTTATTGTTATAATAAATAATCAATTGATCAATGTGCTTTAATTTATATCTCTTTATACCATGGAGGTACCGTGATGAATTTGGTGCATGTGTAGGAAATAAGTGTTTCTACTTGGATCCTTTTTATACACCGACTATGAGATGAGTTGGTTGGGTTTACGTTTAGTCCATTAGTGTGTCACATGTGTTGACATGACACAAACAAAGGGTTTAAGTAATAATGGAGGGTGTTGGATGTCAAGGTTTTTGGTAGGGATTTTGGTGTCAATGAAAGGTTTGGTGGCAACAAGAATGCCATTGAAAGGATTAGTGTCATTAAAATGATTGAGTAAATTAGTGGCATTAAAAGGATTGGTGGAAACAAGATTATCATAAAGGCCATGAGTAGAACCTATTTTGATGTTGGGAGAAGCTTCGTAAATAATCATGGAAGTGTCCTTATCATTATTGTATTGAAGGGGTTTGTAGACAATGCCATGATATCCTTTATTTTTGTGCACATGGATTGGTTTTACGATTGCTTGCTCATAAGTAAAAGGCCTCATCCTTTATAGTTCATGATTTTTCATATTTAAATAATATTTTAAATTATGATAAAAAATATTTTAAATTTCCTTGTTCAGTTGAGTATGGTATTTATTTGGGTATGTCATTGGCTAGGATTCAATTTTATTATAAGTGGTTTTGGTTTAGACTGACTCAATAGTTTTTTTAGCACAAGGGTGATTAAAAAAATATGCAAGTAAGACAACCTAAACTAGTCAATTATGTGTGTAACTAAGTAGTGGACCGTTGATAGTACCCCAAAATATAGGTGGTGGGTAATATTATGGAATCATATTTTCCTAGCACCACTACTTGCTTATGGATGAAGGTTATTACTCTAGTTTTTACAATCTTATATAGAACATTCAACTATATACCTTGCGGTACATTGAGGCCCAATTCCATGGGATAATGTTGTCTTTGAAATCTTGAGTATAGTTTGGTTAAAAACAACTTAAGTCATGGTGCTAGTAAAACATGAAACTGATTAGCCATTGACAATGCTCAACTCAAAGAATTTGTATATGCTATTAGAAAATGAGTTTTGTCCTAGCACTTGGTAATGAAGTACAAGGTTGCTAAGAACCTAATAAAAATAAATAATATTTGAACTATTTTTTATTTTCAAGATCATCTTATGGCACAATGAAATAGCATACATAGTTCATCTTTGGGATACACAGATAACTAGGGCTGTTTTTATTCTCCAAATAACTATACGGCATAAGAGAACAACATATTAAACTTCTAATGATACAAATAAGATACATCAATATTAATGCAATTAAAGAAAAACTTAATTTAAAATGTTGGCAAAAAGTGTTGTAATTTAAAGACTTTGACAATAATGTTGTAATAAACTAGATAGTTTTTTTCTACTTGATCTTTAAGAAATGATTCCTACAAGATAGGGTTAGGATAGTGCAACACAAAAAATAATAAACCTAAATTTTAGAAAATAAGAGATTAAGGATGGAAATTTTTGAAATATAATTACATGTATCTTCCCAAGATCTTAATTTTTATGTGAATGAAAGCTAAAATGGATATTTGAGTATGGAAGATGTCCACTACATGTATGGATTCATATTTTAGAAGTCCAAATTTGTCATTAATAGTGAAAATTGTTAGTTAGTAGTGTAAATTCACTGTTTCACAATGAAAAATCATCATTTTTTAGTGTAAATCTTGTATTTGTCATAAAAACACAAATAAAATGATAGCTTGAAACATATGCACCAATGATCAGTGTGAAACTATTGATGCACAATGTGGAATCACTAAAACATAGTGTGAAATCACTAAAACTTAGTGAGAAATAAGTGTCTCTCAGCACAAAATTACTAAAACTTAGACATGTGAAGAAAAACCTAAGAAATATAGAAAATAACTAATAGGGTTAAATCACTGATTAGTAGCACAAATTCATCATTCCATAGTGTAGAATCATTGTTTCTCCTTTCAAAATTGTTATTCTATACTAGAGGACAACAAATGAAAACTAAAGATGACCAAACTGATTAGATTTATCCTGAAATAGTTAACATCTAGCACTAAAACTTATGAAAATAAATAAGATAATAGAAATAATAAAACACTCTTAAAAAATGTGAAAATGTGTTAGAAAATGAAAGGGAGCAAGTGTCCCACTGAGCATGCTAAAGATGAAATTATTAGAGCTACAAGAAAAACTTAAAAAAAATTTAGACTTCCTACCTTAGTATACCATACCCTCCAATAGAGCAAATGAAATCTAACACAAATAAGAATCATAGCTTAATTTCTAAGTGAAGACTCTTCTTTTGTCGATTTGATTTGCTCTTGATTCATGAAATGTGGTTTTTCTCAAAAAAATTCTATGCAAGGTAGTTTAACAACATTTAGACAATGTGATGATAGATAAATATATTGATTATGATGATTGTTATGATAATTTTAATGTTTAAATGGTTAGTCCTCATAATGGAGGAAGGCATGTCAATTTATATATTTTTTGGAGGTTAAATAAAAAGACTAAACAAGTTGGTTGAGTGCCATGATGAGGTGGCTTGGCTAATTTTAATATTATTTTTATTTATTTATTTATAAATATGTGTGCATGGATTAATTAGTGACTAATTAAATAAACAATATTGAATATTTATTTAGTTAATTGAAATGTGATGTTAGTGGGACTATATGGTATTATTCTATTATTTTTGTGGTCAAGTCTGAACTAGGGTGATATAAATATGGATTTGTGATGATGAGTAGATTAGTTAGGATAAGTAATATATGAATAATTTTGTTGATAGAATATTAGTGAATAAATTAAAGTGTTGAAATTTAGGTGTCTATAATGCATTAGCTTGAGTGATTAATTGAAAAAATTATCCATGTGCATATGGATTGGTAGAGTAATCAAAATGGTTTTTTTTTGTTATATGAAGGATAGTTTTAAGGAATATATGTATATTATTAATAATCAACTTTGGATATACTTATATGTCCACATTTTTTATAGCATTAGATTTTGTCAAAGTAATGGAACAAATAATTTGACAATGGCCCAACCTTGGAAGTAGAGTCTTTTTTGGGCCCATAACCCACAAGTCCTAAGATTGTAAGCTGGCTTTTGGAAAAAATGATACTATTTCAGTATTCCTTCCACATTAATTGGAAAGCATTAATTATGGATGTTAACATAATAATCATTATTGTAAGCAAATGATAATTTTTTATGAATGTATTCGTTGATCAATGCGTCCATTGCATTTATCTAACTTAAAATTAAGTTAATAAAAGAAAAAAATTGTAATTGGTTTTGGAAGTAGCATTTGATGGTGATACACTTGAATTTTCGTTGCCTAGTTTTAGTTGTCACTTCCAAAAATTCCATTTCTATTTGAGACATCTTTCGAGGCCCATTTCTATACACCTTTCTACATTTTCTAGAGGAGCTTATTTTTATGCAAAAGAAACATCATTATGTTTATCTGTGATTTATTTGTTTTCAAAAACTAAACATGACAGAGTCCTCTCATGTATATGGGTATCTTATCAAGAACATTGTTTAAAAAAACCAATATGAGGATTGTAGTGTATTTCATTTTTTCATGGCATTCACTAGTATACTCTTCTGTATTTCACCACCTTTTTTTAAAAATATGATTGTCTCCATGTTGTGAATAAAACATAGAATCCATAGCTACCATTGTTGTTTTGATTAGTGGATTTATAAAACTCATGAAATATCATGATTTTTTCACTAAGCATTCACTCTTCATCTGCACAACATTGTGTGAGTGTGGAATATCTCACATTACAATTTCATAATGCTAGAATTTTATGAAGAACTTGGTGAAATTTATTTATGAAAACTAGATAAGTATCCCCACCAGAAAGTTTTGGAGAACTTTGGAGGAAGTTACCATATTTTCATATCACTTTGTATCTTTTTATGTCCTCTCTTTTTTCTTTCACTTTTTTCACTTATCACCTACTTTGGATCTTCACCGTCAGCTCATGAGAGGTATCCATTGTTATCACCATATTTCACCCATTTCAACATTATGGGGGGGATGCATGTGAAATTATTCCTTGAGTGATTTATACCCATTTTTTTAGAGATCAATGTTTATTTTGAGTGAACCTCAGACATATCATCAATTCTTATTTTGGCTTGGTGGTTATAACTTCCTGATACCTATGCATTATATCAAGATGGATTAGCATGCATAGTGAAACTTGGTATCATATTCTATTTTTCTGATATTTGTACTAAGGTACCTCATAAAACCCAATTTTCATGATTTATTTTATAAGATTATAAGTGTTGTGATTTTTGTAAGACCTCTCTAAGTTTCACTTAAGGTGTTTTAGTGAGATATTTCATATGCATCGTCATGAAGTTAGTATAAGTTTATTACTAAATCCAATAATTAACTCAATATATTTCTTTTACACTTATAATAAGTTGCCGATGTGAAACTAATGCCATCCAACATTACCCATTGTTACAAGGTAAACATATATGTGATGCAAAGACCAAACTTTTGGAGGTCATAAATTTTGTTTCGTAACTTCATTTGAGTTATCGTTTGTGCCAAAATAACCATATCAAATTTTTTAATTCAACCATAACCTGAAATATCTAGTTACGGCATTTTCATAACCTTTTGGAGGTCATATATTACCATATAAGGGTCTAAAACTACATTTTAATATTTTTTAAAAGATTTTTCCATTTTTAAACGTAACGTATTTTTGTAACAGACATGAACTTCAAGTGAAATTCATCCATTAGGTTAATTTTAGTGTTGAGAGGATATGTGGATATTTTTAGGCCTATCCGAGCTTGCATTAAAAATTTACTAAAAATAGTGGTGGAAAATTTGCTAGAAGACAAAAGTTACTAAAAATAGTAAATTTTATAAAAATTGCATGGGTCAGTTAACTTTAGGTAGATTTTGAATTATTTATATTTTTTAATTATGCATGTCTACTCCAATTTTGATATAAACTTTATTTAAAGTCTCTATTATAACATTTTATTCATTCAACGAGAATCAATTGAGAGGTTTGCTTTCAATCAATTTATGAGTTGTATGCCTATTAATATTTTGCTAAGAGATAGTATGTGTTTTATTCAATATTTATATTATTATGGGCAATAGGACAAGATAAAAAATATTAAATTTTCTATATATTATATTATCCTTCATTGTATCACACATTATGTGAAAAACCTATTTAATATAATGTTATTCATTTATTTATCCTCTTATCATTTCTCTCTTATGTGAGCTATTATATATAACCAAATATCATCCTAGGTACTTGACAATATTAATTCTTGAAACATCATAAACTATTAGACTTACACACAAATAAATGTATCTTATTATCCATTCCTCAAATATTTGGGTTTTAACCTCTCCTCTCCATCATAACTACATAAAACTTTCCAAATTAAATGTTCAAACCTCTATTACATCACCTTTAGAATACTTCCAACTCAAGACAATTGTCCCTAATTCTCAACAACATATTAGTGCTAGGCAAATAGGTCTATTTTTATAGACCTATCCACCTAGTGTGGTCATGTCCCATGACAATTAAAAACTAGTTTATATGTTTATAAATATCTATTTAGGTATTCCCACAAGTTCCATAAGGTTGGAAAATTAAATTTTCAAAAGGTTTCACTATATAAGAAAAACAAAACCTCATTTTAAAGGCATTTGGTCTCTATATTGGCACTAAATATTGAGCACTTACACATTGCTGCACATTAAGAAAAGTTCTCATACTATCCAAAATTCAAGATAATTCACAAGGGAAAATCACAAGATGAGTCTAAAGGAATCTTAAAACAATTCACAAGTTATCATTTTGAATCAAATCCATATTTCTAGCTACATACATATAGTCAAGTAATACAATTGCAAAATCCCTCTATGTGGGAGAGCTACATGTGTAAAAATTATCTCTTTGGAGTATTTATAGATGTAGGTAGTGGTCAATCATCAATTGGTTGATCAGAGCCAACTCTCCCCTTTATTTTTTGTAGGTTTATAACTTTTTGAAGACCCATAGGGTTTCCAAAGTAACTAGTATAAAAAAAATGATATTTATATAGAAATAGCTTAATCACAAGATCTCATCCCATTCAGTAGACACATGCACTGAATGTATAAAAGTTTTATTTGTTTAAAAATCAATGTGGATAAGTTTGTGGTCAATATTTAAATGGGACTGACTTGTGTTTTCATCTCAGGAGTGTGATCCTATCTTAGAATATATTCTTATTTTTTTTAATCCTACATTGTCAAAATTATATCCTTCTCTATTTTCACTAATTTTAAACTATCACATTCAAATTTAACAAGTCCACAATTAACATACATGATCGACCTAAGTTGTTGTCTAGGAAGTGTGGTCATGTCTAGAAGGAGTTTTAGATTCTACCTTTGATCATACATAGTCACGGTCAAGTCTTTTACTAATTCTCATCATCAGACATTATAATTATTCAATATAAATCCTATATTTGGACTAATTACATTTCTTTTTAGCATTTTCAAAAAATAACATATTTCCATGTTTAGCAAGTTGTAATCAAAATTGTTAATTACTATACATCTATAGAATTTTTATCTCTTATAATTTTTATACCTATTTGCACAAACATATTATTTGTTAAATAAAAAATAGGTTAAAAAATATTGGTGAACCTATAAATTTTGTTTCTTTTTTTGTCTTAGAGTTTTAGATTATTTTTTTTATTTTTATACACAAAAATATTTTCTTCTGATTTGATTTTCAATTTAAACTTCATTTTTTTCTTGATTTTTTTTAGAAGTTTCATGTTTTGGTAGTTTTAAAACTCATAGGATTTGTCTTTCTAGGCAAAGTGGTCTTCTATTTTCCTAAGTTGTGGTGTTATGGTTACTGCTCTAATGCTCAAGCCATTAGATTTTAGTTTCCATGTACTTCATGGTGTATCGTAAAATCATAAGTTTTTAATTTTAATATATAAGAATATTTTGACATTCATGCCCATTTTTGACACTAAAACTGACATGAATACAACCATATTATGTGCAACCAACCTTAAAACATTAACACATATACATATATACATCAACTTATATATAATATTACTACTAACTACCTTCATTTAATTATCAATCACATGACATGGTCAAGAGGTCAAAGAGTGCCAAAGGTTCATCCATCAATGCTAAATAATTCATTTCATAGCCTACGTTCATTTTTATTACATCAAAAATGTTGATTTGGCTATTAAATTTAGACTAAGGCTTTTGTTGATGTAGTCAGGCACCACATGTCTATTTTGGGTTGGCTTAAAGAATATCTTACTATGGCTGTGGTCATGCCACCTATTGCAAATGAGGTACATCTAACCTGATTCCAATGATAATCTACCTAAGAGGTTTAAACCATTAGGGTCTAATCCCCTAATGCCTTTTAAGTACATGGGACTTGAGAAGCTACCAAGTGTTAACATTCTAGGTGTAGTGGATAGTAAGAAATTATCCCCAAGAAGTTTTTGTCAACATACCCTAGAGATATGATAAGGAGGTTATGGGATGGTGGAATCCTACATAGGTATTAGTTTTTGGGATTTGTTTACTGTTTATGCCTAATATTAGTATATATGAGATCCTATCAAGTAAACACACCTTGACTATTACACTTATAAACCCCTTTAAAAATTCAAATCATGGTTATAATGAATTTATTTTTATTTATATATTTTGATACAACTAATCATTTTCATTCTCAAAATCTATGTTAATCTCCAAAGAGATATTTAGATTCATTATATATGTGCATTAATCAAATTCAAATAGCATAAAAATTCAAACATAAAATTTTTACAATTTCAAGCCTTCCTCAATTCATATCATCACAATATCCAATATGGGTTACTACATGTCACTACTAGTCACCAAAGGACACACATGACCTTCCTACCCCTATAAATCAAGGTTATATCACTCACTGCCTTGTTCATTTTATTTTTTATGGATTACATTTTATTCCAATGTTCATGTTGTCAACACTAGATGAGGATGGATACCTCACCCACCTCATCAAAAGGAAGGTGGTCAAATGTTCCTACTCAACCCCCTTCACTTACCACAAGGTAAGAAAATCAATCTAAGTGTTAAATTATCATTAATCAACTACATAATACCCATGATAAAATTTAGATTATTTATTTATTAAAAATATCAATAGTTTACAAATATGTCTTATATGAAGCGATCTATGAAATAAATCTTCCTAGTGATGCATAGATAATATCATTTTATCCTATCATGAATATGATCAAATATATTTACCAAGTCATCCCTTAAATAAGGATGACTAACGTACTAAGCATAACATAGATTAAAATATTTTACTATCCATTAAAGCTTAGGTACATGGAAAGGTAATCAAGAATGTGTTGGTTGGAAATGGTTCCAAGATGAGTATTCTCAGATCTACTTTCTTACAACAATTAGGCATTAATATGAACAAAAATTTAAAAAATAAGAATAAAATATCAATGGATTTGTTAATACTCATTTTCAATCAATAGGAACTATCACATTATATTTAAAAGTAGGTCTTATATGATGGTGGCTACTATTTTTCAAATCATGCCTAAAAAGTTAAACTACAACTTACTTTTGGGGTGACCTTGGATTCATGTGTTGGATATTTTACCTTATACATTCCATATATGTATCAAATTTATATATGAAATACATAAGTATACTATTCCAACTAATAATACCCCTTTCAAATATTGAAATTGACTCAATCATAATCTAAGGATTAATCCATTACACCTCAAGCACAACACATCACACTTGATATTCATAGAGATATAAGGTTTATTATAATTATAAGATTATAACATGAGATTTTTACTTATTTTTTCTTATGTAACCTAGCCTTTGAATAAAGTTACCAAAGGTGGTAATCAATAAAAACTCATTTTAGAAGCTACACAACAAAAAACATTTATGGAATTGAAAGTAATACTATGATTTGCTCTAGTACTTTCATTACCATATCTTCATAAATTATTTGAGCTTGAGACAAAGGTCTCTAAATTATCACTTGGAGAAGTTTTCACTCAATATGGTCACCTTATTTCTTACTATATCTAAATGTTCACCACACCAATAAGAAACTACTAAACCTATGATCCCTAGCTTTATGTTATTGTTCAAACACGCAAGCATTAGAAGAATCATATTTTGGGAAATAAGAATTTGATCCACACATATCACAAGATACTTAAACTATTGTAGACACAAAACATGTAATACTAAGATCTACATCATAAATGGTCTTATTATCTCTAACAATTCTATTTGAACATCAAGCATAAGAATGGAAGTTCCAATTAGGTCACATGTTTACTGAGCCATCTATGAGTTCAAGATATCCCTTATATAATTGATGAATGTGGACACGAATTCAAATCATGGTTAGAATTTTATCCATTAGACATGAAATTTATAGATATATATCATAGTTTTATTTATGGTAAATTAATTCTAGACTTCTACTTGTAGGATGGAGTCCTATATTACCTTGGGTACTTATGAATTGTGTAGGATGTAGAGAGATAAAAAATAATATTATAGGCTCATATTATAAAATTTGTAAGACATTTTGGATTTCAAAATACTCTTTTGGTGTTGTATAAATATTTATCCTTGCCACATTTTAGGTCTGATATAAACAAATATATCAAGTCTTGTTCTACTCATGCAATTTCTAAGTTGGTTAATAAGAAGAAAGGTTTGTAAACACAACTAATAGTTCTAACATGACTATGGTATTTTGTTTCCATGTATTTTATCTCAAGGTAACCTACTACCAAGCATGGTAATTATTGTTTTTGTTTAGTAGTTGATAAAATCTCAAATATGAAAATGATCATACCTTATAAACAAGCAATATTAGATTTGAAAACAACCCAATTGTTCTTTAAATATGTCTGGATTTGATTTAGAATCCCATAAACCATTATATCTGATAGATATACAAATTTGTTAAGTAATTTCTAGACATAAATTTGGTTTATGCTAGACACAAAGTTGAACAACTCTGTCACCTTTCATCCATAGATTGATTAAAAGATAAAATTGGCATAAATGATGATAATGCAACTTTTGAGAGTGTATAATTCAAAGAAGAAACACACTTGGGTTGAAATACTTCCTTTTATTAAATATAAATAAAAAAGAGCTATGTACAATTGTACCTCAAATATCCCTTTTCAGGTCTACTTTGGTTTCAAACCTCTGGCATCATTTAACATAGCTTATCCTATTGTGTTTTCAACAGTAATAAATCCTTCAGATCAAAAGGAAGTTGAAAAAGTCTTTTAGTTTAGTGAGCACATTTAAAACATTTAAAAATAAGGGAAAAACATATAATGCATTGACAAACACCAAACGTTACATATCTTCTAGGTTAGTGATTGAGTTTGGTTATACTTGCACAAGGAAAGACTGATTGGACCTTACCCCATTCTTCATCCACTTTAGTATGGAACGTATACCATAACCAATAAAGTAGGATAAAGTGATTTGGATCTCAATATTCCATCTTACCTTGGGTTTAATCCAATCTTTAACACATAACTCTTGCACCATTAACTTTCACCCATTTTGGATACATCAGATAATGTAGTGACTCTATAATGAACAAAGATCTATCTATATTATAGTACCTGATAAAATCAGATCCATTCATTGACAATTGGGTCAAATGAGCACATTGACAAGAGATCCATCTCTTTTATATCATCAAATTAGGTTAAATTCCTTCTTAAGGAAAATGGTTTACATAAGTGTAAGTTGCCAATTTATTTCCACTTCTCTTGCCACAGTTACATGCAATGGGGACCATTGCTCTTTAAGAAGAGACAACTAATCCAAGAGGATATAGTTTAGTATATCTTACCAAAATTTACTATATTGGTATATATATCCTTGTACTAATGTAATCAACATTGTAATTAGATTTCACATCTATTTACCAATTCATAAAATCTAACTCCACTTCTAGGCTACCATATAAATCTTGTAGTGTCAGTACTATAAACCTCAACACATTAGTAATGATAGATAGTGATGTCATAATTTTCATCATTTATGAATTAGTTATTACCAACTCTTTTAATGGTTCAACTAATGCTTCATCTCCATCTATTGTATATTAATGTACACTTCTATTCTTTGTGGGTTACATGGATAAGAATGAAATTAGGAAGCACATAGACACCAAACATCTGATCTCTCAGACATTATATAAAACTTAGCATGATAAAACTTTTATATTATAGTTATATATTTGTTTTCATAATGTTCTTTATTCCACCTTAATATTTTTTATCATTCACAATTCACTTCCATTCATAACCCTCATAAATTTGTTTAAGTAGGTTGTCCAGTAGATCTCATCTTGGTCCCCAGATTAGAAGATGAAAGCACATGAAAAATAAAAATAAAAATACAAAATATTACAAAAAATGAGAAGGAAGGGAAATATGTTTAAATTTTAAAAATATTTGACCTATATGAAAAAGCTTAATCTAATATGATTTATATTCTTATATATATCACTAAAGAGGGAATCGAATAATCAAACCAAACTAGTGTAGGTGAATGAATAAAATTTATTCTAAAAATAAAAATCATTTCATTCAAAAAGGATAATCTATCCCTCAAACACAAATTTTTTTTGTGTGTTGATATAATTATCCCCTAAATTGAAATCATTTTGGTGAGTGTAAATAGTTTATCCCTCAAACCTTGATAATAATGGCATTGTGTGATAGCTTGCAAACAAATAAATAACGAGGTTGCATGATAAATATCATCATTAAATTTAACAAATTTATAAATTTTCTCATTTACTTTACTACCTATTGTATACCTCTCCCAAAGACAATAATTCCATCCATATCCCCTATGGATGTAACATAAACACTATTACAACTTCATAACATTTTTTTCACTGTAAGACTATAAACATTAATAGAATTTATGAAACAAGGCCACTATATGACAATATTAACTATGTGGTGTTTTGGTTTCCCCATAACATATCCAATCTTAATTGAGATTTAAAAATAAATAAAGGATTGACATCCATCTACATTGACTAATAATTTTTAGCATGACCTCAAAACAATTTAAGTTCACCAAACTTAAGTTTAATGGAATACTAAATCATTGAATTACCATTTGGTTTTCATATGAATTCAATATCATGATAGAGTTCAAATTTAACCCGTATTATTAATGTCTTTGTATCAAATCATAAAATGAGTTTTATATCACTAGCACTTTAAAAATGAATGGAGGTGACTTTCCTTCCATAAGTGAAGTCTGGGTAGTAATAGTTGTTAACAAATTCACACTTCTCCATTTTACTAAATTTAAAAATGATTTCGTCTTTTGAAAATGATATTTTATAGATTTAGTTTAAAATTTACGTCCTTCCTATTTACAGGAAGAAAATGATGGATTATACAAGGTTTTAAGATATGCCAAAGATGTTTCATTTGATGTCACTACTGTCGGTTGTTAGAAAACCACACACTCTACATCAATAAAAGAATAACATAATGCACTAATAGAGATAATTGAATAGAAAAAATACCCAACATGCATGAGACAAAAGATAGGATTTACATGGTAAAACCTTAGCAAAGCTAAAGAAACATCCACGATGCAAGATATCAGGCTTTATTAATTCTAAGATGAACATGCTAATTGTGAACTTACTATATATATTACATTCAAACTCCACAAATATAAATATACCTAATGGGCAAAACATTGTTAGGATTTCTCTTTCTAAAAATAGAGTGGAAAAATGCTATTAGGTATTTCCTTCCTAAAAATAGAATTCAGTGGAATTCATATTCATAGAAATAGGGGTATAAATTATTGTAACCCCATGGACCTCCTAATGACAATAGTTGGCTAGGGGGGGGGGGGGGGGGGGGGGAGGGGCATGAAGGTGGGGCAAGAGGTTTCCCCCCATACCCCCCATGTTAGGAGTGGGCTATAAACTACACTGCAAAAGGATCCAAAATCTAACTTTGTTGTCACATATCTAAAAATATTCACCTTGACAACATTTTATCCTGGATATCTTACTGACCAATTCCTCACCTTTTTTGCAAGCTAAGAGAAGCCAAACAACATTTTAGCTTCTCCAAAAAAACTAGTTATATTAACACTATTTTTATTTGTATGAACCTTGCAAGTTTTACTTTTCCTTCATCAATCACTTGTTTGACAAGATGGTACTTTACCACAATATGCTTTGTCCTACTATAATAATCTAGATTCTTGGCCAAATAAATTTCACTTTGACTATCACAGAATACCTTCATTTTGTATTGCTCTCTTCCAAACTCACTGTTGACAAAATTTGACCCCAAGTCAAATTTGGGTCAACCCCTACTATTTTGAAATTTTAAGAATATTCTCATGTGTATTATAGGGTGTTATGTTAGTCTATTATCTTACTCATGCTCTCCCTAGTCCTTGTTGAAGTCCACCCCTTATGCACTAGGCTAGTCAACTTGAGTCAAAGGTTGGTCAACCTTGGTCAAAGGTGGTCAAAGGGTCAAGTTGTGTTTAAAATATCCTAAGGTGGTCCTTAATATGTTTTAATATGTTTACACGTCATAAATTTGATATAGGTTATGCCTCATGTGGAAAAAGGGGCCTTTTGGTCATTTTTAGCCCATTTAATGACTTGTACAAATTTTTATGCAAGAAAACTTGATACCTAGGTGAGTTCCAATTTGGATCATGTCAAGAATATTTATTTTATAGTAAATAAGTAGTTATTTTTAGTGGATGGTATTTTTCCCTAAAAAATAGGGGGGTTTGGGCACTTGTACAGACTTCTCAAGTCCAATTAAAAATGTGGGAATAGTAACTCTTCACCTCCCATAATCCATTTAAACACATATTTTTTTAATAATAATGCAAAAAAATTCATCTGCAACTCATTTTCCTCCATTTTCATTTGGCAAGTAAAGAAAGAGCAACTTCATGTACTTGGCATGGGCCATACAGGTGGAATTGGGAAGAGTGATTATAGGGATGGATAGTAATCTAAGTGCACTTTATTTTCATAACATGAACTTGAGACTTGGTGCATCCTCCTTTATGAACCATCAATTTGATCCCAGGTAGCTTTTTATGCATGTTCAACCATGAGGAGGTCACTGTTTGAGCTTGTATCAGAGTTTCATGTTTTGGATTGATGGATTTGTGTGTTTTAGGTGTCTCCACATGATTTTAAAGATGTTTCCAAGATTCCCTTTTTTTTAGAGGTCAAATGTTTGAGAAAGCCTTTTATAGGCTTGTAAAATATCTAGTTTGCATTCACAGTCATCTCATTGCTTTGAAAATGTTTCCTTCACATTGGAGATGATGTTTTGATGCTATTTTAGAAATTATCATGGTGTATATTAAGCATTCAAGTGTTGAAAATTTATCTTGAATTTTATTGAAAGCATTCCTTGCATGTTTCTTATCATTCTATGATTTCCTTGAATGTCTCAGTAAAAAAAACTCCACCTACAGGAGCATGCTGACATCATAAATGCAATTTTGAAGGTTTAACATGGTCATTAACCTCTTTGGACAACTAGTGTACATTGAAATGTTTGATGGAGGCATGTAGGTGTTATAAACTTGTAAACTTAGAGAGTGGTCTCAGTCCTACTTGTATAGAGGAGATGACCATCTATAACAGATGTCATAGGTATGTCATTTGGAAGTGTTCCAATAGATTGGTCAATCCAATTTAAGGTTATTTACTATGAAAAGGCCTAAACAAACCTATTGATCATCCTAGTTTAACAAGGAAAGTGTCAAAGCATCAAATATAAGGTTGGACTGTGATCAGGCCATATTGGGTCCCCTATCCCTAAAAATGGCAAATAGAGGCCTTAAAGGGTTTTTAGGACCTCAAAAAATTTAATTTATAGGTGATCCAAAATTTCAAATTGGATAACTTGGTAGCCCTATCTACCTAAAATAATTGTGCCAATTTTGATAAGCAAAGGGTGAATGGATATTGGATTTTGCAAAGCCTAAAGATGGCTAAAAACCGTGAAAGCAAGGTAGTGTTAGCTACAAGTTATTGATCAAAAAGTTAACTTTGCATCCCATTTTGATGATCTTGGAATATACCATCAAGTTGAATGATACTAGTGATTCAAGTGATGCTTTCATGATAAGAGACCATGAGATAAAGATAAATCCAATGTCGTGAACCACTAATGCATACTTTTCTTTCCATACACATGACTGTGAAGAGCCACCTATAGGCAGAAAGGTCAAGGTTTGTGAAATAGGCATTATCATGAATGAGGTGAAGGGAAGTTTATGTTTTGAATGTATGAAAATACATTCATTACATCAATGCCACCATTAAAAATTCCATTCTTGACCTAAAAAACAACCTACAGTGTCAAAATGAAGGAAGGGATAGTCACTTATAGCTGGGACAACAATGAAGTGAGATTATGGCACTTGGAGGAGTCTTAAAGTGGTTTAGGGCTAAAAGATGTGGAAATTACAAACATAATGATTTTGGGAATCTAAAGGAGTTGTAAAATCATAAATAAGGACCACATTCATGCCATTCTCAACCCTAAATCACCTACATGCAGGGTCCTAGGACTGTCTCAGTCCAAGAGGACAGTGAGCAATCGTAAAGCCTCAAAGGGCCAAGATTCTAGGTTTGGATATGACCTCACATTGGCATATGAATTAAATTAATAAATGACTATATAATGTTTTGAAGCCTTCATTATATCCTCCAAATAAATATGTCTAAAGCAAAAGCACCCTATTCACTGTCACAATTATAGAAGCCCTCATCATCAAACTTGATCAGTTATAAAGTTAGGATAGGTTTTTAAGGCTAATCATGAGGTGCATTTTTTTATGCATAGAAATGGAGTTTCTTGACTATTTGTAGGTCTTGGATGATTGGAAATGACATTTGTAACTCCTAACATGATATATCTCACCCTATCCCTCTATCTCATACATCTATAGCTGATATTCTCATTGGTGACACATGTCTTTGTACCTCTTCAACTTCTCTTCTCTCTCTCTCTCTCCCTCAAATTTATATAAATTTAAAAATTTTGGACATTGTAAAAGAGTAAATTTTTTTATGATGAAGCCCTAATAAAATGACATTAAAATTTTCTTTTTAACATTGAATACAAGTTTAATTTTGAGTTGTGAACATTTTTTCTAATTGTGTGAGTGATGTATAGTGGATCTAAGTGATAGTATCATCCTTACTCACTTTATCCTTCATGTTTAAACAAGAGTTATGATGTTAACAGTCATGTGAAGTGTGTTGAATTTACTAATCTCTCTTTCAAGTATGCAATTGTATCTATGGTGTGTAATCTTCCCCCTAGGCCAAGTATCTTGTTGAATGTTCTAAGCATGCTACCTTCACATTGTAACACTATGTTAGGATCTTTGAATGCATGGAATTAGTCTTGGAAAGAATTGTTGCTTATTATAAGTATGATAGTCTATGGGATATATTATTTGTGGATCACCTTTGTATTATAGTTTTGATTTTATGTAAACTCTTGACTCTTTTGATGAATAAGCATTAGATTAGGTGATAGGCACTTAGAGAAGAATTTAGGAAGCTAGCCCTTTCAATCCTAGAGATTCATCTCTCTTAATTTTTTTGAAAAACTTGAGAGATGATTCAATGTTACATTAAATTGAGGGAGACTCATAGAGTGTCTTACGGTGCACAATTTGATGGAAATAGTTCTGGCATGCTTGGTGGGATTGCTAGTCCTAATTGTTTACATGTCAAGGTGAATGTTGGTCTTTATAGGCCCAAATTTGAAGAAGTGTTTCTAATCCAGTATTTGGTGAATCAAAAAGGTGATAATCTCTAGTTTTAGATCATGTTATCCACATTATACTTCATGGTCCTCATTAGATCATCTTCTAGTAGAGTTTTCAATCAAGTCCCCTTACCTGAAACTCCTCTTAAAGATCAACACCCTAAACCATTCCTAACTTTTAGAGATCATAAACAATAAGGTTTTGAAGAGGAAGAAGAAGAAGTGGAAGAGATAGGATATCAATAGGAAGGATAAGATATGGCTAGGAAAAATACTTTCCCATCCTTCAACACCCAAAATCCAATTAACCTTCTTGCATATGACCCTATTCCTCCCAATGCTATCAAAATTCTTCCTAGTTTCAACGGAGAGGGTCCTATTATCCCATTTGAGCACATTAGGGACATTTCAAACCTTTTTAACTCTATAATGTCACTCAAGCCAACATAGCCATCATATTGCTTACCATGTCTCTAAATGGTAAGGCACTTGATTGGTATAGAAATTTGGAAGGTGGTTGTATTACTAATTGGGATGGATTTGGGGAATTCTTGGTGAGTAGGTTTGAAAACAAGAGTGATCAATCTTTATTAATCTACCAGTTGAATGTGATAAGGAAATGTCCTTTTGAATCCATGGGATATTTCAATGAAATATTTCAAAGAACATGGCATAGGTTTCCACCTATCATGAGGCCTCCTCCAAGATTTGTATTCCTCACCTATCTCAAGTCTATTGACACTGATGTGGCAGTAATGTTGCAATCAATGGGAGGATTAAATTTACCTAAGGCATATGAGATAGACATTGAAGCTGAGAATAGTTTGATACAAGTTGGGAAATTACCTCTAAGAATCCCCATTCCCTTTTTATCTCATGGTTCAATTAAAAATTTAAGCATAGCACAAGTTCCTAATATCAATGTAAAACCTAAAACCACTCCCAAGAAGGTGGATAATGCCATATATAAGGATGAGATAATTAATTATTTGCAATCCCATCTCAAACAAGCTCAATAGCATGTAAATGTTCCACCCAATACTCAATACTATCCACAACAAGGCTATAGGCCTCCACCCTAATACAACTACCAAGGAAGAGGACAAGGTCAAAAAGCTTTCAATAAGCAGCCCAATGCCTATAATCATAATTCTATTCCATCTACAAGGGTTGTTGTTCCATTATATACTAATTTGGTTCAAGGAGATGAACATATGGATTATTGGCGGCAACTTCAAGGTCAATTTGGGTATGATGATGGAGAAGGTTGTCATGATTTGGTAGCACAATAAGGAGCCACTCCTTACCTTACATCAGAAGAAGAAAATTTCATGCAAGTGGACACTCATGGAGAAGGTAGCAGCCAAGGTACCATTCTCATGAACTTTCAAAAGGAGGATGATTGTGTGTTGAATCAAAGTACATTAGTTTTAGCCTGCACAAGGGCCAAAAAGAGAGTTGTGGGAGAGTTTCTTGAATCACATGTGACTCTAAGTGATGCATTTCCAAGGCCAAAAGGTGTGAATCCTAATGTAGCAACTCACACTAGTCACATTCCTCATCAAAGTCATAATGTAAGCAAGGTTTTCAAGCCTACAATACATAAAGTTCAAGCTTACTCACTACCTTTAAGAATGAAAAAAAATGTGAATACTTCCCTTTTGAATATTATTGATTCTTTGAAGAATACCAAGACTAGCATATCTCTTTGGGAAGTCTTGCAAATGCTTGGTCAAAAGCAACGCCTACAAGAACAACTTACCAATATCAATGTAGCCCCCCAAGCTCCAAAGTACCTATAGAGTAAATTTTACTCTACGTCGTATTTAAATTTTGGGTCAAGCACTGCAATTTTGGTTCCTACATACCTTGGACGTAGTGGCAGAGTTTTGGAGCAGAGGGTGGGTTCATTTTGCCTAAGTGTCAAAGTGCAGTGGAAGCTACCAAGTGTCACCTTCTGAGCATGGGTCCTTTCCCCTTTTTTTGTTTCTTTCATTTCATTTTTTCCTAAGTATTGAATTCGGGTGGAAGCCACCAAGTGTCACTCTCTGAAATATGGAGCCGGCCAGCTGGTGTCTTTTGAGCCCCTTTTTGTAACTTTTAGGAAGGCCACAAAATGTGCCACGTATCCAGTAGCAGCTAAGCAGAACGCACCATGTGTCAACACCCGCGTCTCATGTTGGCCCCCGCATTCCATTTTATTTTTTGGCAAAGACTTTCAATGAGCTAAGTATCAAATAAGCGGAAAGTGCCAGGTGGTAGTCACAGAAGGCCCTAAACTACCTTTTTAAAGAAGCGGCAGAAGTCACCATGTGTCGGCATCTGAGAGACTTTGGTTCAATGCTTGGGTTCAATACTTTGGTTCAACACAGAAAGGCGTTGTCTTATTTTGCTTAAGCACCATAAAATGGTGGATGCTGCCAAGTGTCACCCTTCGAGGCCCTTTTTACTCCATCCCTAAAAAAAGTGGAAGATGCCACATACCCCTAGTAAGAAAATTGAAAGATGCCACATATCATGCCATAAGTAGTGGAGGTCACCATGTGTCAACTTTCAAGAGACCATCTTCGAGCCTCATTGCCGAATAAAGATTGTGGTGGATCCTAGATGTTATTTCAAAGGACTATGGAAGTGTCAAGTGTCAACATGCAAAGACTACCACGTACATCCATCCCCTCCTAAAAATTTGTTCAGGCAAAGAATGTGGTGAGTTCTATTTTGTTAAAATTGCTAAGTATCAAAGAAGCAGATTGTGATAGGTGTCGAAGGCAGAGCATTTCTGAGTAGAATGTAGAGAAAGCAAAAAGTGCCAAGTGTCATTCTCTGGTGCCTTCAAGACCATAAAGAGAATTGTCATGGATTGACTAAGTGTCCTCTACCGTTTCAATAGAATAGAGTGTCCGTCTATCTGTTATAGCAAAGATGGAGGGAAACTTAGCAAGAGTTATTCTTGGTAGATAGAATAGTGCACTGGGTAGATTTTTGGGGCTTGTGAGCATTAAAGGGCCGTTTATTTGTCCCCTGTAGGCAGAGGAAGAGTAGATAGTTGAGCAAGAAATTTAGGTGCAAAGGAAGGTACTAGACATGAATCACCATGCCGCAGTCAGGACAGTTCTTGATAAGACCAGGATGCATTTGAGGCATTAAAAGCGTCATCTATTTTGTCCCCTGTGAGTTAAGAGCAGAGTAGAATTGTGCAGGAAGGGGATGATGGAAGGAGTGATCTGAGGCTATAAAAGAAGAGGAATTGTAAGAGAAGTAGGGGGAATTCTATAGTTTTAGACTTTTTAGATTTTTGGCTAGTAATATCATTTGCTCTTGTCTCAATTTTCTTGAGTTGTAAAGTTGATGTAACTGTACATGTTTTTGTGCCTTTTATGTGGCTGAATGAATTAAGAAGATTGAACTCCATGCCTTGGTTGGTGTTATCTGTGTCATTTGCAAAGTAGTCTATACTGTAAATTCTCTAAAGTTGTGATTAGGAATGTCATTTGCTTTTGTCTCATTTTCTTGAATCAGAAGTTCTACATAATTGTACGTGATTTCTGTGCCTCTTATGTCATTGAAAGATTCTATTAAGAGGATTGAACACTATGCCTTTGTTGACATTCTTTGTATCTCAACAAAAGAATTCCCTGTCGTGAGCTTTTGTTTCTATTATTCTAATCTTTTACATTGATCATGTACTTGTCTGCTCTTAAATGTAATTGAATCCTATAATAGTATCAGTGTGCTCAAGTTAGGATTAGGATTACGTTCAGGCACATTGCCATAGTTAGGTTTCATTTCCTGCACTTGAATTTTTGTTTAATTTCCTATCCCTTTTCCCCAACACTTGATACAAAAGAAGAGACCAGCTTCTCTAAAATCTGGAGGTTGTTTCAAGCCACAATGTCCCACAGCTTGAAACTTCCCATTGTTGATTGATTAAGAGCAAGTGCAATTTTAAATCATCAACAATTTTTGGCACTCCCAGTGTGATAGATCTTTCAAGAAGTTGAAGAATTTTGGTGTGTTCTTCAGCCAATTACCCTTTGGAGGTTTTTAGCAACACCAACAATGACTCTGAGTCAAATCAGTCGCTCAAACAGTCCTGGTATCATCTAGAAATCACCTTTTGGTATGTATTATTTTGTTACTCATAGATATGGGTCTTATTCTCCTTCATATATTTTTAATCAAGAACAAGCTTCTCCTAGAATCATGTCAAGTAATAAGGATGCAGATGGTCATGAGCTATACCAATCTTATGCCCAGTCTCCCCAATACGTCACATCCCATGTTCAATCTAACCTTATTTTCACCTTCAAAAAAGCATTACTGGGATTTAAATAATATGTGTTAGAGCTTGACAACAAAAGGGGATATGGCCAAGAAATTCCTTGTCATGTCATCCATCAAGTAAGGGATGCAGTAGATCTGATTAAAAGTGAATGGGATCCCATTGAAAGAGCAAATTGGCAAGAGCTTGCATATGAGATGATAGATGTGTGTGGATTGATTGCATTTTTAGAAGAGAAGCTAAGCATTCATCAGAGACAGCCTTACTGAGTCTATCAAAATGCCTATCCACCACCACAAAATCTAGATCAGGCATATGCCACCCCTGTTCATGAGCAAGGTCGAACCTATCAAGGTCATTTCCCCAATAATGTAGAGTCTATGCTAGCAGCAAGGGAAGAGGACCCCAAACCCTCACTTTCCCCTCAAGTCCCTTCCACCCTTCCTCAAGAAGATTCTTGTTTTTTATCACAACCTTCTTCTTTATCCCTTTTCAAAGAAGAATATATTTTGGAGGAAGCAACTGAGTATGCAGAGGAGTGTGCTCAATTCATGGCTAGTCAAGAGGATTCCATAAGTACAAATAAGGAGGAAATCACCATAGGTATCCCTTTGATGAACAAGAGGACAAGTCACAAGCTTTTGCCTTAACCTCTGATGAGGAAGAGATCATTTTTGACTTTTTTCTCACTTTGCAAAAGGATATGGAGTAGCATGGACACTCCCTTGATCAAGCCATTGAGACAGGTGACACTATCCTTCAAGAAGGCTGTGAACTAGTCAGATATGGAGAAGATAACTTTGAGACTCAACTGAGTATGCATAAGGGATGCCAGCTTTCAAATTTATCCTTTCAAGAGGATGAAGTCATCAAGGAGCATGATGATGTAATAGAGATGGAATTTAAAGGAGATAAGCTAAAAGATAATGGATATCAAAAGGTACAGAGTGAAGAACCAATAGCCATCAATTTCTTGATGACACATGACATCATGAAGAACCAGTATTTGATGGGCTTTCAAGGACAAGAAGAGTTTGTGGATGTCAAACACATGTTTTACTCAAACTCGTTCGAGTGTAGGAAAATCCATGTGGCTAGTGTAGAGGAAATTTCATCAAAGATATACCCATTGCAATCACTAGTATGGCAACATAAGTTGGCTTGTCATAAAGAAGACATTGGGAAGTTCATTTTTGATCCTGGAGGGAAATAAGGATGATTAATTAATGTAGTTAGGTAGTTTCCCATTCCCACATTGTTTTGTTTTTTGTTATTTTCCTACTTTTCTTTTAAAATAAGCATTTTAAATGTAGAGTTAGTGTCTTAGAAGTTTTAAATTCTTTAAATTTTTCTGCATTAAATGCTTCCCAAATCTTTTGAAATCTCTAAGGCACCTTGCACCGAAACTTGCATAGCGTGTCCACCTCACTGTTTCCCAAAGATTGAGTAAGATTTGCTAACGGTCACCTGAATTTAATTCTATTTGGGACTTGATAGGCCCATAAATATCCCTTAGTGAGTTTTAAAGTTTAAAAACTCTCAACCATTCCTGCACCTATGAAAATATCCTGCTCATTGTGATTATTAGCACCTAGTAAAAGTTTACTTCAGTGAGCGTGTTTCTATCTTGCGCAAGGCTCATACCAGGTATTATACAAGGGATATAGAGATGGTGGGAACATCATCTTCATAACAAGGAACAGGGACACTTGGATATCTTGATAGGTTACTGGCTAGTAAATCATATGCTGCAGCTCCTGTGTAACCATCAAGAAGCTATTCGAGAACCAGAGTCCTGGGAGTCAGTCAAAATAGTGACCGATCAAAGGTAAAGGATTATGTAGATGGAATCATGGACCCAATCTTGCAAAGAGCCAGTAGCAAGAGTCTCAGAGAAGGGGCACACCAAAGGTGTCTTCAGAGAGCCAGAGCAAGGCAATATGAGATGTTTGAAATGAGGATATGGACCTCACAATTGGCTCAATTCATTGTCCTAGCCATGCATCCATGCCCTGATGTGATCAAATTATGCGCAGACTCACTCCATACACAATCTTGCACCATCCAACAAGGCCCCTTCATGTTGCAGGTCACCCCACCGGCTATTAGGGTCATGTTAGCCCTATAGTATGATAGTGCCACCACCTTCCCCACCATTTATAGAATGAAAAGGATGTGGGTGAACGTCAACACTCAGACAAGGTTTTTGAGGTCTGAGTTATAAATGGCTGATGGTGATACAACAGTACCCACGCTCCCTACATCAAGAGCTCAGTTCGTGCCCACTAGCCAAGATGTGTTGTCAATGATGGTTCTCATCTTTGGCATGAACAATGACATAGTGGTATAAGTAGAGCAAATGGCCATCCTTTTTAGGCTGAAGATGGTCGATAGGATGCAAGAATATCGACTCAACTTCTCGAAGCACATCATCTTTTCAATCATGGAGCAGCTGACCCAGTTCAGATCAAAAGGAGTATTCAGGTATTCTTCCTTTTTGTTCCATCTCATACTGCATCAGAAGCCTGACCTTTTCACCCAATATATGAATTTGAACTTCTATGACCCAGCTTTTGACCCCCAAAGGACCATTCTTGTGTCTGCATGGACACATGTTTTATCAAAAAATAGTGACCCATATGATTTTTGGGAACTATTTGTTACCCCTATTCTTCATTGCCTTAGCCCTAAGCCTATCATAAATAGGTTATTCCCAAGTGTTACGAACCTCCTGGTCAGTTGCCTAATCCTGTGTGACTTCTATTTTGGGTCTCGTCATATGATCATAAGGGTCCATGGATTTTGTGGAGAACTAGTGTTGCTACCAAAGACCTTAACTCTTAGGTTAGCATTCCTGGAAGTCGCAAGGTAGGTGTCGGTAGTTGATAATGAGTATGTATTCAAAAAGAAGAAGAGGAAAATGTACAATCTCTCGTGGATGGCAAGCAAAATAAGCTTGGAAGCCAGAGAGGCTGTGACTGTGCTATTGAGGAAGTTGGCCTTCTTGGGGCTCCATTAGTCAAGGATAAATGGGTTTACGACCTAGCTGATTACATAACTTCCATGGTGAAGACCAATAGGATTGGGGCCAAGATTGCACATGAAGGTTGCCCTTTTTGGGAGACCAAGAAAAACCTTGCAGAAGATGCTCCTAGTCTCTATGTTGAACTGACAGATTTGCCCCTACCACAGAATAGGCCATGGGAAAACTTCTATGATAAACAGAGGGATTATGATCCAAAAGTCAGGATGACTTCTAGTTTGAGAAGGACGTTGAGGAACAAAGGTTGGGATGCAGAGAAGATTGAGGCCTATCGGAAATATAGGCAAGAAATTTCCCAAACCACCCATGCTTTTAGAGGCATAGATTCAGATGAAAGATGGGAAGAACTCTGGGATGAGTGGCAGCCTTCCCCTGCATCTAGCCCATAAACAAGCCAATTGCCAACACTTCAGACAGAGTAGGAAGTTAGAGTGAGACCAAGCTAGCAACTGCAGGCCTCAGAGCAAGCTGAAGCTACCATAGAACAACAAAGGAGTGTGGTATCTTCACCACCAAAAGCCACCCCATCCTCGAGAGTGATTGAAGTCCCCAATTCTCCACAAGCACCACCATCAACTACAAAGGTGGAAGGGAAACAAACATAGCCAGAGGCAAAAACACCTAGGAAGAGAAGGAGGGTGCTGTTCCATTTGGATTCAAAGGAGGAAGAGGGGCCTTCACAGTGCCTAGTGCAGAGCACTACAACTTCCCCTTAGGTAAGTATTACTCCCCCTCCTCCCTCTCAGTCTATCCCTTTCCCTGTTGGCATGGTGCCTCCACCTAGCCAAATGACACCTCTAGCTACTGCTGCCATTCCCATTTCACAATTCACCCCATCATTGGCACCTCAAGCCCTCACATTACCCCATTTCTCCCCCTCTGTTCCCAAAAAGATGCCCCTTCAGCTCACCCCTAGGCAACCAATGGCTATCTAATATGGCCTACCACAAGGATTTCCTTTCGCAGGAGGGCATATTGCATCTGCTTCCACCTTCCAGACGTAGGCTAATGCTGCTAGGAAGGCAAGAGAAGCCTAGCTAGAGAAAAAGAAGATTAAATAAAATAAAGCACCAGCTATCCCACACCTATGGTCACAATTTGACCCTATTCAACAGCAGCTGACGGTGACCCATTTGTCACCCAACGTTGCCAAGTTGAGCGAGCAAATGTAGCCAGAGGACTATACGATGAACGCTATGGCCATTGACATGTCCCTGTTCAAGCCTTAGGATAGAGTTGCGCTGATGATAGAATCCACTTCTGTAGTTATAGAAGATTATTTGAAACAATCAAGGAGACTGCAGAAGATGGACACTGATTTGGCCAAAGAAAAGGTGAACTATAACAGTTTGGCTGAAGAAATAAATAAGAGAGACAATGAAATAGCTAGTTTGCATAAATAGTTGCAAGATACTGTTTCCCTTTAGACTCAATGGGCAGTCTAGGCCCAGAATGATTCATTGAAAGTAGAGCTCACACTCACAAAAGATGCAGTAACAACCCTTAGGCAGGAAAATGCAGCGTTATAGGGAAGAGTCAAAGGACTTCAGCTACAAGTTACCCAATCATAGCAAAGGCTACTGGTGGAGCAAAGCAATACTATGGCTTTTCAAGCCCAAGTCCAAGCAGAGCAATAGAGGATGGCACAACTGATAATAGAGTTGACTAATAGGCCAAGAGGTGTCAGATTAATGCAACTGGTGAATGAGCTCTACGAGTCAGCGTGGGAGAGAATCTCTTCAAAGATTATCTAGCTTAGGCCATTTCTCACCTTCCTGCTCAATGCACAACAATTGTGCAAGAGGATGGAAAATGCTTAGGCCACGGTCTCCAAAAGAGTCCCAGAATGATTCATTGCTGCAGAAGCTCTATGACACAATGGATGCAACATTGGCAGCCACGGGGATCCCTGATAGAATGGCCACCATGAAATGGGTCAATGAAGTGCTCAGTTGCAATGCCATGGCAAACAGTTGCAAAGACCATCTCGATTTCATGAAAGAAGGCATCGGTGAGATGAGATAGCATATTTAAGATCTAGTGTAACTCCTTTCCCCATTTTCAAATGCAAAGATGGTGTTGATGGTGGACTAAATTGAACCATTGCTGCTGGCCAAATAGAGGGATCAAATAGTTTTCCAAAACTTGTGGGATGATTCCTCAGTCTCAGAAGTCGAAGCTGTCCTAGTTCCTATTTCCAAGCTGGAATTCAGATTGAAAGCCATGGTCTAGATCCTGCAAAATTTTTTGCACAAGGATATCATTAACCTTGATCTGGCTTTCATTGAATTGTAGAACAAGCAAGGATTATGTGACCATGAATGGTCCATCTACCAAACCGCACTTTTGAAGCTGTAAAATTTTGAAATTTTGATAGAGTGGGAGTTAGGTTCTTTTTTAGTAGGCTCAAAAGTCCTGGGGGTTGCCAGTAACTGTAGAGTAATTTTTACTCTATGTCATATTTAAATTTTGGGTCGAGCACTGCCATTTTGGTACCTGCATACCTTGGACATAGCGATAGAGTTTTGGAGTAGAGGGCGGGTTTGTTTTGCCTAAGTGTCGAAGTGTAGCAGAAGCTGCTGAGTGTTGCCTTTCAAGCATGGGTCCTTTCCCCCCTTTTTGTTTATTTCATTTCATTTTTGCTTGAGTATTGAATTCGAGTGGAAGTCACCAAGTGTCACTCTCTAAAATACGGAGCCAGCCAGCCGGCGTCCTATGAGCCCCTTTTTGCAACTTTTAGGAAGGCCACAAAATGTGCCACGTATCTAGTAGCAGCAAAGCATAATGCACCACGTGTTAGCACCCACGTCTCATGTCAACCCCCACATTTCATTCTATATCTTGGCAAAGACTTTCAACAAGCTAAGTATCAAAGAAGCAAAAAGCACCAGGTGGTAGTCGCGAAAGGCCCTGAACTACCTTTTTAAAGAAGCAACAAAAGTCACCATGTGTCAGCATCTGAGAAACTTTGGTTCAATGCCTAGGTTTAATACTTTGGTTTAACATAGAAAGGCATCATCTTATTTTGCTTAAGTGCCATAAAGCAACGGATGATGCTAAGTGTCTCCCTCCGAGCCCCTTCTTACTCCATCCCTAGACAAAGTGGAAGACGCCACATACCCCTAGCAGGAGAAGCGGAAGATGCCACGTATCTTCTCAGAAGTAGTGGAGGTCACCACATGTCAACCTCCGAGAGACCATCTTTGAGCCTCATTGTCGAATAAAGATTGTGGTGGGTCCCGAATGTTATTTCAAAGGATTGTGGAAGCGCCAAGTGTCAACATGCCAAGACTACCACGTACATCCATCCCCTCCTAAAAATTTGCTCAGGCAAAGAAAATGGTGAGTTTCATTTTTTTAAAATTTCTAAGTATCAAAGAAGATTATTGAGACAGGTGTCGAAGGCAGAGCATTCTTGAGCAGAATATAGAGAAAGCAAAAAGAGCCAAGTGTCATTCTCTGGTGCCTTCTAGACCATAAAGAGAATTGTCATGGATTGACTAAGTGTCCTCTTCTATTTCAATAGAACAGAGTGTCTGTCTATCTATTATAGCAAAGATGGAGGGAAACTCGATGAGAGTTATTCCTGGTAGATAGAACAGTGCATCAGGTAGATTTTTGGGGCTTGCGAGCATTAAAGGGCTATCTGTTTGTCCCCTGTAGGCGAAGGTAGAGTAGAAAGTTGAGCAGGAAATTTAGGCATGAATGGAGGTACTAGACATGAATCACCATGCCACAAGGGCAATTCTTGATAAGACCAGGATGCATTTGAGGCATTAAAAGCATCGTCTATTTTGTCCCCTATGAGTTAAGAGCAAAGTAGAATTGCGCAAAAAGGGGATGATGGAAGGAGTGATCCGAGGCTATAAAATAAGAGGAATTGTAAGAGAAGTAGGGGGAATTCTATAGTTTTAGACTTTCTAGAGTTTTGAATAGTAATATCATTTGCTCTTGTCTCAATTTTGTTGAGTTGTAAAGTTGATGTAACTGTCCATGTTTCTGTGCCTTTTATGTGGCTGAATGAATTAAGAAGATTGAACTCCATGCCTTGGTTGGTGTTATCTATGTCATTTGCAAAGTATTCTATACTGTAGATTCTCTAGAGTTGTGATTAGGAATGTCATTTGCTTTTGTCTCATTTTCTTGAATCAGAAGTTCTACATACCTGTACGTGATTTTTATGCCTCTTATGTGATTGAAAGATTCTATTAAGAAGATTGAACACTATGCCTTTCTTGACATTCTCTGTATCTCAACAAAATAATTCCCTGTTGTGAGCCTCTATTTTTATTATTCTAATCTTTTACATTGATCATGCACATGTCTGCTCTTAAATGTAATTGAATCCTATAATAGTCTCACTATGCTCAAGTTAGGATTAAGATTACATTCAGGTGCATCACCATAGTTAGGTTTCATTTCCTGCACTTGCATTTCTATTTAATTTCCTATCCCTTTTCCCCAAACTTGATACAAAAGAAGAGACCAACTTCTCTAAAATCTAGAGGTTGTTTCAAGCAGCAATGTCCCATAGCTTGAAACTTCCCATTGTTGATTGATTAAGATCAAGCGCAATTTTAAATCATCAACTGTACCATGGTGTGGCTCTTACCAACACACCAAGTCATATTCTAGAGCTCTCTACCAAATTTTAAAAGCCTCCACCTTTCTACTTCACACTCATTATAAGAGACAAACTGGTTCACAATTGCATTGTGGATAGTGGGGCTAGTACCACGGTTATGCCTACGGTGGTTGCAAATAAGTTGGGGTTAAAATATGAACCACATAACAAGGGTGTGTTTCAACTTGATGGAACTCCAACCAAGATAGTGGGATTAGTTAAAGAGTTGAAAGTTTTTCTACATGATTGTCCAAACTTACCCATCATGCAAAACATTGTGGTGGTAGACCTCCCAGCTCACTTTGCTATTTGCTTGTCAAGGAACTTCATGGCTAAAATAGGAGGATATTTTTATACTAATTGGACTTTTATAAGTTTTAGAACAAGGTATGGAACCAAGGTGACCATAAGAACATAGCCCTTGGCAAGGTTTCATATTTAACCATATGTGGATTCAAGTTTAAATCAGAATTGTGTGATTAGTGAAGAAGAAGAAGGTATCATGGAAGGTGAAGCATCCTCTCCTCTTGAAGGTATTTTTGACCTTTTCCTTGATGGGTATGGTACTGAAACATATGAGCATGATCCTTATGCATCTATGTAAGATATTGATTTGGGGACTTATTGTGTGCATGAGGAAGACACTCCTATACTCCCACTTACAAATGAAGATCATAAAGTACAAGTATTTCCTACTTTGCCTGTTCCTTCTCAAGATGAGAAAATACTTGTCCAAGATTGTAATGAGTACCATATGGCTAATAATCATTTCTCTCTATCTTGTTCTCCACCTAATCCAACTGGTTCTCCTTCAAGTCACTCTATTGCTAGTTTCAAAGAATCTCTTATTGGATACCAAGAATACATTATAAAGCTTGACACTAGATATAGTGGTGATCAAGTCATTCTTAGTATTTGTATTAGGAGTGTAAGGAATGTGTTGGAACAAATAAAAAAGGAGTGGATACCTATTGAGGAAGCTAATTAGTTAGATTATACCTATGAGGTGCTTGAGGTTTATAGCCTAATTTTCATTCTAGAAGAGAAATTGAGATCCCATGAAACCAATCCATCTTGGCAATCTCAAGATGTCCCAAACTCTTTATCCGTTTCCCAAAATTTATCTTCTCGGGAGTCTATCCTAGAAAACAACCAAAAGAGGGAAGTAACCATGGTGGAACAAGTCAATTTGTGTGGAGAACATTTTGAATAAGGAGTAGAGGTTTCATATTGGTTGAATGATGAGAAAGATCTATCCCCTTGTGAAAGTGATGATCCTTGTGTTGAAAAGGATGCTTTAGAAGGACTTCTATTGAATCCTGAAGAAGAAATGTTTTCTCTCATTATTCCTTTCCATGATGGAGATAAATCAAAAGAGGATGGATTCTGGTATATGTTTAAACACTTATGCAATGAATTTGAAAGCCAAAAAGGGCCTACAAGTCTTATAGAACTGACCACAAGCCATGATAAGCTAGAAGTTGGAAAAAAGGTATGTGTTGAAGAATATTATCACTAAGAGAGTTTGGATCAAGATGCAACAATATATGATGATCTTGGGCCTCTTGAAGGTGAGTTAAAGATTGATTATACAACCACTCATAAATCTACTTCTACCATCATCAAAGAAGAATTTAAGCAAGAGATACTTCCAAACTTCTATGATACAACACTTCTTGGAGAGTTTGAAGAAGGTGTGATGATTGAGAACAAAGATGAGATATATCAAGGAGACATGAACTTGCAACAATCTATCCTATATATGGAAATGAAAATTTGATATGAAGAGACAAGAGGGAAGCAATGTGAGACATGTTTCCAAAACCAATATGACTTTAGCTACTTGGGATACCTATTTGAGATGACTTCATCAAGTGACATGACAAGTCAAGTAACAAAGAGAAAATGTGAGTCTTCTAACATCACACCCAAAAGGAAGCATACATGGAATCCTCATTAATTTAATGAGGAGGGAAATTCAAGATACTCCCCTTTTGATCTAGGAAGGGAGAATGATCAAGATGGATGTACATGCTAATTTGTTTTTAGTTGTGCTTTGTGTTTCCTAAGTGCTTAGTAGTACAAGTGTGTCTTTGTTTTGTGTTTTGATTTTATCTTGGGTGTGTTGCTATTTATTTGTGTATTTTGTGTAATGTCAATTGTCTTGTGGTTAGTCCAAGGTCTGTTCATGTCAATCTGAGTGCTCATATGCATGACTCTATGCCCAATGGAAGGATTAGGCAACTATTCTTAGGCATAGTTGGTATGCCACCCCTAGGAATCACCAAGAATGTTGACCAAATTTGATCTCAAGTCAAATTTGGGTCAAAACCTACTATTTTTAACTTTTAATAATATTCCCATGTGTCTTATAGAGTGTTATGTTAGTCTATTTTCTTACTCATGCTCTCCCTAGTCCTTGTTGAAGTCTACCCTTTATGCATTAGGCCAATCAACTTGAGTGAAAGGTTGGTCAACCCTATTCAAAGGTTTTAAAACAGTAAATTTGTGTTTAAAATATCATAAGGTGGTCATTAATATGTTTACAAGTCATAAATTGGCTATAGGTTATGTCTCATGTGGAAAAAGGGGCCTTTTGGTTATTTTTAGCCCATTTAATGACTTGTTCATATTTTTATGCAAGAAAAATTGACACCTAGGTGATTTTAAACGTGGATAATGTTAGTATCATGTCAATAATAGTTATTTTCTAGGAAAGAAGTAGTTGTGTACAATGGATGGTAGTTTTCCCTTAAAAATAGGGGTTTTGGGGCACTTATACAGAATCATCAAGTCCACCATTAGCTAAAAACGTGGGAAGAGTAACTTTTCACCTCACATCATCCATTTAAATTACTTTTCTTCAATAATAATTCAAAATGTTTCATATTCTACTTGTTTTCCTCCATTTTCACTTGGCAAGCAAAGAAAGAACAACTTCATATACTTGGCATGGGTCATACACATGGAATTGGAAGGAGTATTTATGGGGGTGGATAAAAATATGATCATACTTAATTTTAATAACAATAACTTTAGATTTGGTGCATACTCCTTTATGAACTATTAGTTTGATCCTAGATAGTGTTTTATGCATGTTCAACCATTAGGGGATCACTGTTTGAGCTTGTCTAAGAGTATCTTATTTTGGATTGATTTGATTTGTGTGTTTTAGGTGTCTCCACATGATTTTAAAGATTTTTCCATGCTTATTATTATTTTGGAGAGTTAAAGTTTTTGAGAAATCCTTTTCTAGGCTTGCAAAATGTCTAGTTTGCATTCATAGTCATCTCATTGCTTTGAAAATGTTTCCTTCACATTGGAGATGATGTTGTTTTGTAAATTATATTGGTTTATATTTGGCATTAAAGTATTTTATATTAATATTGAATTGTATTGAAAACATTCCTTGCATATTTCTTGCCTTTCTATGATTTCTTTGTATGTCTTAGTAAAAAAAAACTCCACCTACAAGAGCATGATGGCATCACAAATGAAAATTTGAAGGTTTGACATGTTTCTTAACCTATTGGGACCACTAGTGTACATTAAAATATTTTATGGAGGCATGTAGGTGTTATAAACTTGCAAACTTAAAGAGTGTTCTCAATCCTACTTGTATAGAGGAGATGACCATCTACAACTGATGCCATAGGTATGCCTTCTGGAGGTATTAAAATAGATTGGTCAATCCAATTTTAGGTTCGTTGCTATGGAAAGGCCTAGACAAACCTATTTATCATCCTAGTTTGACAAGGAAAGTGTCAAAGCATCAAATAGAAGGTTGGACTATGATCAAGCCCTATTGGGTCCCATGTCCCTAAAAATGGCAAACAGAGGCCTTGAAGATTTTTTAGGACCTCAAAAAATTCACTTTCTAGGTGATCTAAGCTTGAAAATTGGAAAACTTGGTATCCCTATCCACCTACAAAAATTGTGCCAATTTTGAGAAGAAAAGGGTGAATGGAGATTGGATGTTGCAAAGCCTAAATATGGATAAAAACCACTAAGTCAAGGTAGTGTTAACTACAAGTTATTTCTCAAAAAGTTAACTTTGCATCTCATTGTGATGATCTTGGAGTATGATATCAAGTTGAATGATGATAGTGGTTCAAATGATTCTTTCATGATAAGAGGCCGTGAGAGAAGGATAAATCCAATGTTGTGAACCCCTAATGTATACTTCTCTCTCTGTACATAGGACTGTGAGGAGCAACCTTCAGGCAGAAAGGTCAAGGTTTGTGAAATAGGCATTATAATGAATGAGGTAAAGGAAAGTTTATGTTTTGAATGCAAGAAAATACATTCATTCCATCAATTCCACCATGAACAAGTCCATTATTGTCCTATAAAATAACCTACATGCCTAAAATGAAGGGATAGTCATCTATAGCTGGGACAACAGTGAAGTGAGATTATGGGACTTGAAGGAGTCTTAAAGCACTTTAGGGATGAAATATGTGGAAATTAAAAACCAAATGATTTTGTTAATCTAAAGGATTTTTCAAATAATAAATAAGGACCAAGTTCATGCCATTATCAACCCCAAATCACCTATAGGCAATGTCCTAGGACTGTCTCAATCCAAGAGGATAGTGAGCAATTGGAAAGTCTAAAAGGACCAAGATGCTAGGTTTGGAGATGAGATCACATTAGCATATGAAGGTAATTCAAAAAGGATGATATAATGTTTTTAAACCTTCATTATAGACTCTAAAGAAAGATGTCTAAAGCAAAAGCACTTTGTTCAATGTCATAGTTAGATAGGGTCGTAATCATGATAGGAACATGTGAGAGTTTGGTGCCTTGGAAAGAAAAGGAGGGTTTAAAACAGTATAATATGGATTATTTATGATAAAATTAAGGAAATAATATATCCAAGACATCCTCAAGCCACCCACGACCCTTTTCTCATAGCAAAATGGACTCAGTCTGTACAGGCAAGGTTAGAAAAGCTTTGTTTCAAGAGGTGAGCTTTGGGATTCCACTTAGGAGAGAGATTTTAAGTGGATACATAGGTTAAAAAAGCATGAAATAAGGGTAAATAAAATTCATTAGTAACTTTTATGCATCAAGGAAGTGAAGGAGTATCCATGAGGAGGTTTGGATAAGAACATGCAATAACAAGGTTTTTACTCTTTTTTTGAAGAAATTAGGATGTTTAGACCCCATAAACATGAAATAAAACAATTTTTTTTTTGTAAAATTAGTAATTATGACATTTTTAATCTCTTAAAATACTCACTTTTCCCAAAATAATAGGCCTAATGCTCTCTATTTTATCTCAGAGTAGGGGCAATCCCTTCATGCACAAGAATGACTATTTTGGGGAAAAGTGATGAATTGATGAATTGATTCAAGGAAAAAAAGACCAAATAAATGTTAGATAAGCTGTAGTATGCATATAAAAACCTAATAAACCTTTATATATGGCTTGAGAGAATAAAGGGCACCCTACACAATAAGCGTTACAGTCAAGTGTGAAGGAAAGCCTTAGAGTTAGAAGCCAAATTGGAGGTCATATGCATTTTAAATGAAATATATGATTTACAAGTGATAAATCCATGTTTATATAGAAATTTTGGGTGTTTTAAATCCATCACATTACAAATATAACCATTGGAAGGTCAAGAGGATCTCAAAGATGCAGGCATACCTATTTGCAAGGTCTAGGCCTAAACCCAAACATGGGTCACAAACATGGGTCAATTTTTATTTAAAGCTTTTGTAAATCCACTAAAATGGTTGGAGGAAGTTTTTATGGTATATAAAGAGATGTTAAAAATATTGTTTTTCAAATAAAATCTTTAGGAAGCCATTTTTGGCTTGAGAAGCATTCAGACCCCACCAAGAAGCAAAAAATGAGCTTGAATGTCAACTTCAAGTACTTAGAACATTCACCAAGAGTTGCATGGTGCCTTAAGACATTAAAGGAAGTTGAAGGAGGTAATTTAGGATACATAAATGGAATTTTATCATAATTCCAATGTGCCATGGCTGTGAATAAATGCTAAGAATGAAAACCACTTCAAAACCCTTGCAACCCCTCCATAGTGACCCAAATGAGAAGATGAGAAAAATTGAGTATCTAGATGGATGAATGTGACCATGAGTGATGAATATAATTTATTTACAACTCCATGAGTATCATATACATGGGATTGGATTGTATGAACTTATATGAAAAAGAGGAAAATAGGGCTTATTTTGACCATTTTTTGTGTTGTGTAGGCATGGTGAACTTTCAAGAGGCTAGATAAATTTTGAAAGAAAGTTTTGGAATTTTTATAAGTCCTTGTGTTGACTAGATAAATTTTATAATATCATAAGTGTGTCTAATAGTTATCTCATTTTATCTAGTCAGGTGTGCCAGCAAAAGATGACTTAGAGAAATTGGTGAATATTAATTTTGGGAGCCTTTTAAGGCCAATTACTTGTAACTAATAGTATAATAACTAATTAAAAATGTAATTCCTCTTATTTTATAGATAATATTGTAAGTTTACAGAGATTGAAGGTGACAAGTGTGAGAGGTGAAGGGGAAAATGCTATTTTGAGACTACCACGTATGATCATCCATAGATAGAATGATAAAAAGGATTAAGATCATCCCCAATGAATGTGAGGAATTATAAGTAACCCTTCCTACTCAAATTCATCATCAAACTTGATCAATTGTAGAGTTAGGACTATTTTGTAAGGCTAATCATGAGGGGCATTTTTATATGCATAGAAAAGGAGTTTCTTGACTATTTGTAGGTCTTGGATGATTGGAAATGTCATTTGCAAAAACTGAAATGATATGTCTCACCCCATCCCGCTCTCTCTCTCTCTCTCTCTCTCTCTCTCTCTCTCTCTCTCTCTCTCTCTCTCTCTCTCTCTCTCTCTCTCTCTCTCTCTCTCTCTCTCTCTCTCTCTCAAAGTTATATAAATTGAGCCATTTTGACTATTGTAAAAGAGACCAAATTTTGGTATGGTGAATCCATGATAAAATGAAATTACACTTTGATTTTGAAAATTTAATGTAAGTCTAATTTTGAGTTGTGAACATTTTATCTAAGTGTCTAAGTGATGTATAATGGAGCTAAGTGATAATATCATCCTTACTCCCTTTATCCTTCATGTTTACGCAAGAGTTATGATGTTAACAGGTCATGTGAAGTGTGTTTAATGTACTAAGCTCTCTTTCAAGTATGTAATTATATTTATGGTGTGCAGTCTACCCCCTAGGTCAAATATCTTTTTGATTGTCCCAAGCATGCTACCTTCACATTAGAACACTATGTTAGGATCTTTCAATGCATGGAATCGGTCTTGGAAATCATTGTTACTTAGTATAAGTATGATAGTCTATAGGATATATTCTTGGTGGATCACCTCTCTAGTATAGTGTCCATTTCATGCAAACTCTTGACTCTTTTTATGAACAAGAATTACATTAGGTGATAGGCACTTAGAGAATAATTATTCTCTCTTACAAGTTCCCATAAAATTGAGAGATGATTCAATGTTGCATCAAATTGAGGGAGCTTCATAGAGTGTCCTAGGGTACACAATTTGATGACAACAATCACCCAATAGATCTTTTATCCAAATTACTTCCTGACAAGCATGCTATGCAGCCACATATTCTACCTCAGTAGTAGATGCACAAATGGTCTTTTGAAGCTTTAACATCCAACTAATAGGTCCACCTACAAATGTAAATATGTAACTATGTGTTGATCTTATTTTTTCTAGATCTTCTATAAAATTGGAATCAACATATCCATAAATAGATTCACTAAATCTATTGTAAGTAATACAGTAGTCACTTGTGCCTCATAAGTAGTGAAAACTTCACTATTGCCCAATGTTCTTTACCTAGATTTGCCATATATCTACTGACAAATCTAACTACATGTGAAATGTTTGGCCTTGCATACACCATAACATACATTAAACTTCCTACTACACTAGCATATGGTACATAAGACATATGTTGCTTTTCTTTGTCACTATTAGGACATAAACTAAAAGAAAGCTTGAAATGAGAAGCAAAAGGGATACTAACCAATTTCACATACTTCATACTAAATTTGGTTAGTATATTTTCCAAATAACATTTTTGTGATAACAAATCTTATCATTCTCCTTGTCTCTATGTGTATCCATTCCTAAGATTTGTTTTGTTGATCTTAGATCTGTCATATAAAATGTCCTAGTTAGATGAACCTTTAAACTATTGATTTATGTCATCCTTTTGATTTATATAAGCATATTATCAACATACAATTCCAATATAATGAATAATCCATTGTTAAAAAAATTGAAGTAAACAAAATGATCATACTCACTCTTAATTTTGTTTGGCTACATACAATGATTTTATGAAATTGCAAACAATTCCTTGTTTTGTTATCTTATACAAAACCCTTGAGTTGTTCCATATATATATATATATATATATATATATATATATATATATATATATATATATATAATATATCCTCTTCTAAATCTCTATGCAAGAATTTTGTTTTAACATATAACTTCTCTAATTCCAAGTCAAATAAAACCACTAATGCTAAAATAACTCAAATTGAAACAAGTTTAACAACTGGTGAAAAGAATTCATGGTAATTAATACCTTCTTTCTGTGTAAATCCTTTTTCCACCAATCTAGCCCTATACCTTTCAACCTTTTAATAAACACCTATCTTTTGTTTGTAAACCCATTTGTATCCAAAAGGTTTTATACCATTTGGAAGCTCTATTAGGTCCAATGACTTGTTTTTCACTAAGGCATCCATTTTCTTTTGCATTTCACTTTTCCATTTTGCACTATCTGCATCATATAATGCTTACTGATAATAACTAGGTTCCCCATCATTAGAAATCAAAGCAATTGAAATATTGGGACTTTACTTACTAGGAGTATCCCTAACCTGTATAGGTCTCCATATAAGTTATGGAGGTGTTTCATCATGTTCTGACCTCCATTCAAACTGTTGATGTGCTTCTTCAAGTTGATGTAAATCTTTGACATCTGTAACATTAAAAAATAATTGAATTTCCTCATTTTTAGAATATGAAGATGGTTTGATTTTAACCTTGACATGTTAATGTTTTGGTTCTTATTTTTCCTTCATTTATACATCTAATTTTAGAAAAGATGATTCAACAAACTATACATCTCTACTAATGATGATTTATTGGGTAGTAGGATCCCACACTATGTATTCCTTAACACCATCTCATTCACCATACCCAATAAAGATGTAATTCTTGGATCTTTGGCCTGACTTTAAATGTTTATTCTTATTAGTAGGATCATAAGCATTGCAACTAAAAATTTTCAAATATGAACAATCACATGGATGACTTATCAATACGTCTTCTAGAATCTTATAGTTAATTGCAAATTATGGTGAATGATTTATCAGATAATACGCTGTACAAACCGTTTATATCCATAAATGTTTATCCCAATTTGTATTGTTGAACATCCTCCTTACTCTCTCTATAAGAGTCATATTTATGCATTTAGCAACCCTGTTTTGTTACAGTATGTAGCTTGTGGTTTTATACCTTTCAATCCCAGCTTCCTTGCAATATTTATGAAACTCCAAGGATGTGAACTCTCTTCCATTGTGTGTTATTAAACATTTGATTGACCTACCAATTTTCTTCTTAGCCAACACTCTAAACTACTTAAATACACTGAAAAACATCAGACTTTCTTTTCAGATAGTAGACCCATAATTTTATGGATGATCATCTATAAACATAACAAAATATAATGATCCTCCATACAAAATTACAGGGGATGGACCCCACACATCGGAATGAATATAATCAAGAATAAATTTACTTACAAGACTTCTTGCACTAAATTTCCATTTACTTTATTTCTTGAAAACACAGTGCTTATAGAAATCCAAAGCTAAAGATTTTAAATTAAGAACTAATCACTCATGTGGCCCAAATGTAGATGCCATGGACCAGTAGTATTTTCAACTATTTTAGATACCACAATGGCTTGACTAATATCTACACTCCCTTGCAACATGTAAAGGTTCACAAATTTTAGAGCCTTTGTTATGAAGACACCTCATATCTCCACTTTGAACTATGAACTTATAATCAGAGGAATGACATTTACTCAAAGAAATAAAATTGTGTTTAAGTTTTGGTACATGTCTTACTTTTGTTAGAGTCCTTACTATACTATCAAACATTTTTACTCTAATCCTACCAATCCCTTCAGTCTTATAAGAAACATTATTTCCCAAAAGAAATAAATTTGTGTCAAGGGTCTGGTAAGAATAAAACCAACTCTTATGTGGACACATGTGATGTGTAGCACCTGAATCCAATAACCATTCATGATGATAAGAGGAAACATTACAAACAAATAAAAAATCATCACTCATACCTTCACTTGTTTCTACCTGATTTACTTCCTTGGTGGATTATTCCTTATTTTCACCTTCTTTCCTCTACCAACAATCCTTCTTAAGATGTCTTTATTTACCATAGTGCCAACACTTTTTCTTACTATTCTTGTCTTATAACTTAGATCTAGATATGCCTCTGGAGCTTTTCCCTCTTTCTCTAGATTTTCCCCTAACAGTCATAGCTTCAGGCGTAGAAGTCTCTAGACTAGATTTTCTTCTCATCTCCTTAGCCAACAATGCTCCCATAATAGAATCATAGTCAAGATCATCAACAATATTGAAGGTAATAAAATTTATTATATGATCCGAAGAATATAACAAAGTACATAATAAGGTGATTGCCTTGTCTTCATCATCCACTTTCTTACTAATACTAGTCAACTGGCATAACAAACTATTGAAAATATTTAAATGGTTAATAATTTTCATAGTTTCTTTCATTCATAATGTTTACAACTACCTGTTTAGGTAAATATGATTTGTTACATATTTTTTTATGTGCAAGCCTTCTAATTTGGTACATAATCCTATTGTAGTCTTTTATCTAGCTATATTGAAAAGAACCTCATCTACTAAACACAATCATACTATACTAAGAGTTTTTATATCTAGATCTTTTCCAGTTATGATTATTCATCATCACAGGTTTTTTTGCCTTCCTATCTGGGGCTTTGTGCAGCCCCTATTGCACCAATGCATCACGTGCTTTGAGTTTCCATAGCTCAAAGTTGTTCTTAACGTTAAACTTCTCCACCTCAAAATTTGCATTCGTAAATTTCACTGTTTGATGCTACAAAAAATAACACCAAATCTAGAACATAGTTGCTGTAAAATAAGAGTAACCTTATTAGGAAGCCATACGCTCTACCTCTGATACCACTTGTTAGGAAACCATGCACTCTACAACAATAAATGAATAATAGAATGCAATAACAGAGATAATTAAATAGACAAAATACCTAACATGCATGAGACAAAACATAGGCTTTACATGGTGGAGCCTTAGTAAAGCTAAGAAAACATCTATGGTGCAAGATATCAAGCTTTATTAATTCCAAGATAAACAAATTACATGTGAACTTGTTATGTAGATTACATGTGAACTCTACAAAGATAAATATGCTTAATTAGCAAAGCACCGTTATGATTACTCCTCATAAAACTAGAGTGGAAAAATACCATTAAGACTATCCTTCCTAAAAATACAATTAAGTGAAATTCATTTTCCTAGCAATAAGGGTTTTAATTGTGGCTGCCCCTTGGACCCCTATGACAATAGTGGGGGACATTGCCCCCCACACTCCTTGTTAGAAGTGGGCTATAAACCATGTCACAAAAAGATTTAAATTTTAACTTTGTTATCACATATCTAACATTGGTAACTGTGGACCCTCCTAAAATTTTTCTGTCATGTTGAGAAATGGGTCTTGCATTCAAATTATGTGTTCTAGTTGCGTCTTGGTCATTTACTCTAATCATGAACATTGGCTCAGGATTTGGCCTTGGGAAGACTTGTTAATCAATTGCCGGTTGTTATTGTCTGTAGTAGGAATACTAGTTTGCATTACTGTGAGCAACTGATGTAAGCAAGGTTGTGTGTCGATCATTTATAATTCGATTGAACCGCATTGAGCTCCCGCACACTATTGATTTTGTATATGATAATGCATTCTGTATTATATACATTTCATGCTGGTTTGAATGTGGTTAGAGAAAAGTATTAAAAGATTGCAGGGTGGCTTTAGAACCCCTGATATTGGGTTTGTTGCTATATGCTTTAGCAAACAGCACATTAACGATTTTATTATCAAATACAGAATGCTTTTCTGTTTATCATCAGGAAAAATCCTTTAAATTTGAAGCATTATATTAATATATGGAGATGTTAGTTTGGAATAATAACTCATCTATGCTGCTTGCACATCAAACGCATCTCGATGTTAGTTTGGAATAATAATTTCTCAATCCCAATGTCTTCTATTTGTGATTTGCCTTGTGGGAATGTTGATGACAGTTGTATTTTAAGGATCCAGTAGCAACTTGATATTAGCTCTTGTCCACTACAATCCAGTGTCATTGCTAATCAATACCCATCAAGTAAAGAAAATTCCATACCAGCAGATTCTAAGCTTCTTTGGATAAATTTGCGGCAGATTCAATACATACAAGGTCCATATCTGTAACATGCTGGGGCAATGCTTCACCCACAGAAATCCCAATCTCTTCTGCTGATACTGATATGTTTATATCCAAGCCTGAGATAAACCAAAATTTCTTCCATCATACCCTTACATGTCTGCCGCAAGTTGGTTCTTCTTCGTGGAACCTACAGCGCTCCATTCAATCCTCGGGCTGTGTAGTGTACTCTGATAACACAATTGAAAAGGATGAAGGGATCTCGGCCACTACAACCACTGAACAAAATGTGATTGAAATTATGAAATCTATGGTATTGTCTTCTTTAATCCCACCACCAAAAATTACCAGCAGTTTTGTCACTTCTACACAAATGAAATGTAAAAATTTAAATATTGTTGATACTTTTCAGTCGACTCCCCGAGGATTGTCAGATCCCATTGCCATGAAATCCACGGCCTTGAAGTCCAAAATAATTCCAAATCCAAAACCAAAATGAAAACATGTAAAGATGATCCCCAGCTTGGGATACAGTGCAATTATTCCTCCTCCACACCATCATCTTCATGCCTTGTATTTGATCATGTAAATCCAACAGGGAATAAATCATCTACTGGTAGTTCTTTAAGTTCCTTCTCGTCCTTCAGTAGTACTTTGAATTCTCAAATTTATCATAATCATCTATTATAATGAATAAATCATGAGCTGCTTCTTTTTAACATCACAGATGTCACACAGGATGTTGATGAGCCAGACTGCAGCACTAGTAATCTAAGATTGCCCATAAAAAGAGATCTGGGCAAGTTTAAATTATCTGTTGCTGTGGACATGATGGCAGATAAATTTGCTTGTTTGTGGTGACTTTGATTAGTGCAATTTAATCTGGGTAATTTATTTATCACAAGTTAATATAAGACAAACTCCAAACCTGTTCTGACATTCCATTTCTCTCTTACCATATTTATGCATTGAATTTGATAGAGACAATCTAACGAATTCTTATCTCAAGTTAAATGGCTGAATGTGAACATATTCATAGTCATAAGTTTAACAGTCGATCTCACATATTATACATTAGTGGCATTCCCAACTATTAGGTTAACTATTTTTTCTTAAAATTTCATGTAAAAACATCCATTTCTAAAATCATAATTATACAATAAATTTATTAAAACATAAATCTGTAATAAATAAAAATATTATATTAAATTAATATATTAATGCCTTACATCGTTTATCTCTCTACCATAAGCCTCTATAATATAGTTATATTCTTTTAGTAAATCGTGAGGATTCCAAACATTGAAATATGGCCATAACACATGCATCTCGACATATTTTGTGCCATAATAAAACATTCATGAGGGTTACAAAAAGTATACGCAATAAAAATTAATATGTTCGTGCCAAGAAATTCCCTGCTGGCAGCTACCCCCACGGAGAATGCATGGCGATAATATGAGAAAGCAGAGGCACAGTAACAGATGGTGAAATTGACTAGGACCGTACCTAGTATTGACTGGAGCAATAGTAGGGCAGTTAAAATATTAATAATTAATTAAATTGGTTTTGCAGGGATTTGTTTCAATAGTTTGTATAATTTATAAGTTAAATGTCAATTTTATCGGAATATGATGTATATTTATTTTTAAATTATATTCATTTATAAAAATATGTATACATATTTGTTTTAAAGTTTTTTTAAAATTGTATTATTTAAATATGAAAAAATTATTGGTATAATTAATAAAATGAGAAATAATTAATTTTGATAATTTTTTTAAAGTTAAAAATTTTTAAAAATTGAATAATTTGAAAAATATAAAAATTCTTACATTTTATTAATTCTTTATGCAAGAGTTATTATTTCAAATGATTCCTATAATTCCCTACAAAACAAGAATTAATTATAGAAAAACTCATATTTATTAATATTTAGATTTCAATTTTTTATATTGTAACAACCAGAAATAAGATTGATAGAAGTTACATATAAAAAGTAAATATTATTTATTATTATTTTTAAATTTTAAATTTTAATTAAAAATTAATTTTAATGATATATGTGTTTTTTTTATGATGAAATATATCCATATATTAACTTAACAAAAATATACAAATAATTCACAAAAAAAATGGGTAGTATGAGAGCATGCCATGACACTAGGTAAAGCCTAGGAGCAAAGTATCAAATCTAGGCAACGCCTAAAAGCTAGTCACAAAAAAAGTCATAAGAGAAAACTATCAAGCAGCAAGAGCAAGCCCTGAAGGTAGAAGATCCATATCATCCAGACCCCAACCCGAACTTCACAAGTCATTGCCATCTGAAATAGGCTCTCAACCAGAAGCTTGAGCCGTGTCTGTTTCATCATCTGCTTGAGTTTGAGTGGGTGAGATAGCTAGTGAGAGCCTAGGAAACTTATCCAACATGTTTGTCTAGCCTCTAGGTGGCACCCCCAAGCATCTAGGCATGGAGGAAGAGCGTCCCAGTTGTCCTACCCAATGAAGGAAGGAGGCAGTGACTGTCACTCTCACTACTGCCCAAGAAGGGAAACACGCTAGTACGGGGTGCCACTATGAGAATGACGTCTAGAGTGGCTACGATGATGTCTAAAACAAAGTGGTTGAGGCACTCTGTCATCCATTTTGGGATCCCTAGGTGGAGAAGTCGAAACCTGAGCCATAGCAGAAGGAGCATCTCCCCAATGAGACAAGGGGTCTTGGAGATACCCAAGCTCCATGGCCACTTTATTGGCTTAGACTTGTATCTGCAAAATAAAATTGGAGATAATAGAAGATTTTGGCAAAGCAAAAATATTACAATCAGAAGAAACATGATTGAACACATAATTATTTCTTTCTTTCCAAATCCAGAAGAGAATCTCCACTCTGAAAGTATGCCAGACTTGTGTGACTTTAATGGGCATCGCGGGCTTATCTCCCAAAAGGATGTGCTACCAAAGGAAAAAATTGGGTTGGAAGGGCCGAAAGAGATCATGGATCCAAGACCAAACCCTTTGAGCTTTGGGACAATATCAAAAGAGATGAGGAAGCATCTTGAGATGCCCACAGAAGGGACAAGTAGGAAATTGGACTTCAAGTTAAATGAGCCTTATGTCAATAGGTAAGCCTTGGTGCAGTATACACCAAAGAAAATGGGCAAGCTTGGGCTCCACACAAGCCCCCCAAATAGTGTTGAAGCGAAAGCTCCATGTTTTCACAAATGAGTGCAACCCCTAGTGGTTGTTAAGCTTGTCAACCATGGGCAAATGTGGGGTGAGCCAATTATAGTCATGTCGAGGAGTGTAATTATGAAAGGGGGTATCAACATACCATTTTCAATCTATCGACCATGATTTAACAGATTTGACCAAGATTTTATGTAGCATGGAGGTGGGGACAACATTGAGGATTTCTTGGTAAGATTCTTGGTCTACATTGGCTAGCCAAAATTTAGCTTTCACATCCTTCCAGGGTATCCAAGTGTGAGAGTCTTTGCATAATATATTCTGGATAGAGTGGATTCCTCTATGGTAGAGTTTAAGGGCATTGATTTAGGGAACCTCTGCCAAAGGAACCCCATTTTGAGAAAATATGGGGGACCACCAAAGAGAGTGGGAATTAGTAGAGAGCCCGTTACAAAAACTATAGCTATTCTAGAGGAACCATGGCTTGATATTTTCCCAAGCTTTCTAGATGCTTTTGGCTATGAAGGACCTAGTGATCTAGATGGGAGACTGGATGAAGAGCGAATTGGGGAAGCCAAGTCCTTTCCAAGATTTCTTTCCCTTAGGCAACCCTAAGGAGATACATTATCTGAATAACGCCTTCCATGCTTTTGGGCCCTCAATGGTCCTCACAAGCCATTTGGCACACAAGGTGGATCCTTGCCTAGCTATTTCGATAAGTCCCATCCATCTAGCTTCATGTGGGAGGCAACAATATTCCTAGGACACCCTGTGAAAACCTTTACCTTAGGAAGAATTGGTCCAAAGGAAATCTATAAGTAATTTCTCCAACTACTGGTAAGATTTTTTTAAGGAACCCAACATGACGAGTAATACACATGGGTGGACACAAGGATCTTCAAGTATATTTGAAATTTCCCAGCTAATGAGAGAGACTTGGTCATCTAGTAATCTAGCTTCTTAGCAACTCTATCATCAACATACAACCACAATAAAGGTGGAAAAGCATCAAAATCAAAGGGGTTGCTAAGAAATTTGATTTTTTTGTCATGTTATATCCACTTCCAACCAAATTTAGCTGCTCATGAAGGTGAAGGAAAATATGAATATCTATAGCAACAAATTTTCTGACATTAGATGCTGGAGCTAGAGGCTAGGCAGAAGGTGTCAAGACATTGAAGGGCATTGTCCACGTTGGCTTCATCTTCAATGAGGGTAAGGAATCATCAGCAAAATGGCCATTAAGCAATTGCATGTCCTTATGAGAGTTGGATGCATTAGGAAAGAGATAAATTACCTTAATAATATTGCTAGATTGGGCTTTGTTGAGAAGGTATCCAAAACCCTCAGCTACAAGCACATAAAGGGCTGGAGTTAAGAGGCACCCTTGGCAAATGGAATGATATAGGCCAAATTGCTTAGAGGTGACTCCATTAATGGAGAGAATAGTTGAGGCATCTGTGAAAAGCATTTGAATATTTTGAATGAAAATGGGTCCAAAACCCAAAGAACGAAACATGGCTAAGATAAAAGGCCATTTAATGCGATCATAAGATTTTTCAAATTCAATTTTGATGAACAAGGCTTGTCACTTGGACTGTCTAGCCCAGTCTATACCTTCTTAGTAGACTGTCTAGCCTAGTCTATACCTTCCTAGATGACAATGATGTTAACCAATATGTAGTGACTTCTAATGAAGCATGTTTGTTCAGGATGCATAATGAGAGGTAACATATTATCTAGTCAGATCAACATCACCTTGGCTATGATTTTATAGGAGACATTAAGGAGGGTGATGGGCCACCAATTGTAGATCAACTTTGGGTCTACTTGCTTAGGTATGAATTTTATTTTTCCTTCATTTATATTTTTACCTAGTGAGTGTGTGCAAAATGTTTCTTGGTAGACCTTAAAAAAATTGTTACCCACAAATTCCTAAAGGGTTTTGTAGAATTCACAAGGAAAGAAATCAATGCTAGGGGCTTTATCATTATCCATTTGTGTTACTACTTCATGTAAATCATCTATAGTGAGTGGCTTATCATAAATCACCCATTGAGTGAGATTGAGTTTGCAAGGCACACCTGAGAGATATTGCTAAAGGGTAGTTTCACATTCAGTTGAGGAGGCTTGAACTTTAAACACTTGCTAATAGTGGTGAATAAATGCTTGCACTATCTATGGAGTTTTCGAGAGTCTGTTACCAGCCTCAATAGTAACTTGAATTGGTTGCTTCAAGTTTTTGGCTCATAGTATTTGAAAGAATTTTTTAGAAGCTTTGTCCCCAATCTTTAGCCAATGAAGCCTAGCTTTGACTTAGGCTCTCCAGTCATTGTAGTTGTCTATAATCTAGATGTGGTGCCTCAAGGAAGCAACTCTCACCTACAAGATCTCATTAAAGGTATCTTTTTCTAGAGCTAGGGCTGCATGACCCAACTCTAAGGAAGTAACAAAGTAGGAGTGTCCTTGAATATTGGCAAATTGATAGCCATAGATCTACAGAATATGGGTGGTCCTTCAGATTATGTCATCCCACCATAGAATACAACTAGATTCTTGGGAAGGATGTGGGTCTAAATTATAGACTCTCCTAATTTGGGCCATCATGGGCCCATGCTTGAGTAGAAAGGTGTTAAGAAAAAATTGTGTTTTGTGGACCTTAGGCTTCATGAACTAGCAAGTCATGAAAAATTGAATGGGGGTGTGGTCTAAAATCCCAAAATATGATAGCACCTACACTAGAGGGAAGAAGTCATTATCAAAAGAGAAGTATGGCTAGGTAGACACCATTGCCCTATCAAGATGCTTTAGAATTTGAGTAGAGACTTCCCTAAAATTAATCCTAGTGTGCCAAACTCCATCGATAGGCCATAATGAAGTATTAGGATCATAAAGACCCCATTTAGTGCACATGTAAAATCAAACCTCCCTTTTGCTAGCTACCCACCTCATGGACAAGAGACCCATTTTGTCCTCAGTATTTGCCACCATATTAAAGTCACCACATAGTACCTAATGGGCATAAGGGGATCATCCACTATCCACCACCATAAATGGGTATGCTCCAAAAGATCATTCAAGGCGTAATATTAATAAAGCCAAAAAAATGACTTTTAATGTTAAAAAGAGCTCATACTAATCAGTTGGTGGGGTCCATGCTAGATTGCACTAAGTGTGCCTGCTACTTTGGAGAAATGAATGTGATCACCCCTCCGCGTCTCACAACATGATGACTATGCAAAATGGTAATTTCATTCCAAATAGAATTACTGACGGTCATTAGTAAACAATTTTCCACCTTGACTTCTTGCAAATAGAGAATGTCCATCTCAGGAAACTTTCTTCTAAAATCATGCATGACAAACTTATGTTTTTGGTCTGTGAGACCCTAAACATTTCATGAAAATCAATTCATAGATGATGGGAGTCAAGGTACATGTCCTCTAAGTCTATCCCTTATAGGGTGTCATATCAATTCTACAAAAAGTGCCCACTATTGGCACTCAAGAATTCATATTGCTTCCTCAAATTAGGGTCAACTAAAAAATATCCTTCCTCCACCTTGTCATTCCTTCGAGGAGGGCTATGAGAGCATTTGGGTGGATCTCATTGAGAAGGAAGTGGAAGAGTGGTGACTTGTGAGTGTGAAAATTTAGGATAGCTAAGCATAGAGGCCTCAATACCTTGGGATAAGACATTAGCATCTAGAAGGGTGTTAAATACTCTAGGATTTTCATTTAATTTTGGGGATTCAACTGACATGGGCTCTTTTTCAATAGGAGCTTGTTCCTCTAGGCCAATGCTTGAGGACGTCTTACCACCTATAGGGGTAGCAACCATGTTAGTTGCTTTGGGGTGTGAATTCTTCTTCCCTAACATTGTCCATCCATCTTCAATTGGTTTTTTTCTAGCCTCAAGAGAGAACTTGGGTGGCGAGGATAAGCGGTTGGATGAATTATTGTGAGCCAATTTAAGGGGACAATCCCATATCTTGTGTTCTATGGCTTGGAAGAGAAAACAAGTATTAGGCAAGTTGATATAGAGGACTTGCTGAGAGTGCCTCACATCCTTGACTTGGATTTCCAAACACTTCTTGAGGTCCCAAGATAGGTGTAATTCTACACACCTTTTTTTATGGTCTAGCAGACTAGAACTAGTTTTATTCATGACAAACCACCTGGCCTATGAAGGAAGTTATCTGGTAAATAAAGTGGCAGCATGGGAGTGGGAGGCCTAGGAATTCAACCCAAACTGGGAATTTAAAAACAGTGTGCTTCGAGACCACAAAGTCTCATATCCAGGGGAGAGGACCATGAGAGAGTTCCTAACATACCAAGTGGAAAACTTATGGAGGATTCCTCTAGCATGGGATGGGTCAGAGAAGTGAAAGAGTAAAAAACCCTTAGAAATGTTCTGGATGCTCTCCAGCTTGATGCTGTGAGATGCCTAGTGAGTTTGAACCCATGATCATATCATACTTTCAAAGGGTATTCTCCCAATAAAATAACCTATTAAACAAAACTAATCTAACCATTGATATGTAAAATTAAATTTAGGAATGGGCAGTATAACATTAGGTTACAAAAAACTACCTCATGGTAAACTTTCGAGACAAACTTCCTCGAGCACTTGCAAGGGGCCATTTCTTAGTGCTCCTCCATTCTTATCTGTAGATGAGATAGTTGAGTTAGAATGGGGGGATATTATAAACATTGGCCTCACTTAAAGGTGAGAAACCCTAAATAGAAATTAATGCTAAGTCTCGTAGGTGTTTAAAACCGTGTTATGATCCAGGATAGACAAGCAAGGAACCAAGGGCTGACTCAATGGCATGCCTGGAGAAAACCCTAGTTGACATATATGTATTTTAGTAATAATATAAATTTTAATTTAATAATTTTAATCTTTTTAATTTTCTCACTATAAATATTTGTATTGTGTATATATATATATATATCTGTGTGTGTGTGTGTGTGTGTGTGTGTGTGTGTGTGTGTCAAAACATTAGAAACTAAAAAAATGGTGTAAATAAAAATAAAATCAAGAATCACTATTTTTAGTCGCTATTTCTACCCATTATTTAATGCATGACGACTTACAACAATTTTGTTTCTTGCTCCATTGCCAATATCTATGTGATCATAGAGATATATTTTAAATTATTTAAAACATCACTATTGGTAGTTGGATATCTTTTAATAATTTCATAATGATATGCTTCTAACCCCATCTCTTCCTTATATATGATGTTTTTAATTTTCTTTTCATAAATATTATGACTTTATATATATATAAACGTATTAAGAGAAGAAATAATCTAATTTGGTATTTTATTGTGGATTTATATTTACAAATTAATTAATTTAAGTTATGAAAAAGAGATATATTATAATATTTAATTTTTTCAAAGAAATAGTAATTATTTTTAAAACATTTAATAAGTATAGATTATTTATTAAAAATATACTGCATGCCACTACTAGTTTTTCTTTGTGTGTAGTTTGTTACTCTACAGTCCTTTTTGGATCGTATAGGGTAATAAGATTTATCACCCCTCAAGGAAGCCTCACCCTAGGGTGAGTGTAGCCTATATTTTGGTCTCTTATCCATTATGTGTAGTTGTTAAAGTCACAGAAAGAGATTGTGGAGCTCTGAGTAATGGTTGCTCTACTTAAATGTTTGAGGTAGTTTGTACCCAAAGTCTTCCATGAAGTAATATAGAATCTTAATTTAATGTTATTTTACCTCTTCTTGTGTTTAAATATTTTTGTCAATGGTTAGAATAATTTTTTTTAATAGGCTATTTTATTGGTCACATTATTTCTGAAAGTATGCTCAAATATTGCATTTAGTCACCTTGGACTGCCCATGGTATCAAGTCCAAAAGTGTCAAAAATATGACCAAGGGTTTATTTTTTTTGCATTTCTCTGACCTTACCAATATTAGAGTGATTATGAATAGATCCTTCACTTGGTATGTTCATAACTCCCTTATGGGTTTTTATACATTGACAAGAGATTTTGTTGTATTAGATCATACTAATCTTAAAATACCTTTTTGGGTCAAGTTTCTGAGTTTGTCATTGCCTTGTTAGAATTTCATCAACCAAATCATGTCCTTCATTAGACATATAGTTTACCACAACCTTTTTCTTTTAATTCTATTTGATCCACCCCTAGAAAGGGGTCTATGTTGAAGTTGATTATCCAAAGGCCTTGAAGAGTTTGTTCATATCCAAGTTGATGATTCTCATCATTCATATCATTTCTTGTATATCAACTTTCCCAACACTTATTTTAATTTTCAAGCTACTAATTACAAGATAAAGGATTGCCATCTGTAGGGTAAGTGGATGGGGTTGGGGGATAATTCTATGGACATTTTATGTAACATGATTGCATTAATAAATAACATGATCACATTATTTAATTAACATGATCACATTATTTAAATTATGGATCGATAATTATTGAGCTATAATGTGATCATATTAATATATAACCTGATCATGTTAATGTATAACATGATCACATTAATCAAATTATTGTAAAACAAAAATGTGATTGCGTTACTATTATTTTACACATTTAAACAAATGGAACGAATGTTGGTTAACAAGTAACACAAACACATTCCTATTATTTTACACATAAAATCATGTGGGAGTTTCACATGAAGGAATATTTGGCTAGAAGCATATGTTTACTACTCTGAATGTTAAGTATAAGAAAATAAATGTATGTAAACTTATGCTTTAAATTTATTTTACTAAATATAAGAAATTAGGGTCACTCAACATCTGATAGAGTTGGTCTCATAGCGGCATGCCATATGATGTGGAAAATAGTTTTTCAAATTCCAATCAGGTTAGTACTTAGGCATTTTTAGGGTTTAAGCATTAAACATAGGCATTTTAGGGCATAATTTTTTTAATTGATGTAAATAATTAGTAAATATATAGTTATTTTTTAGGTTTTTGTGCCTTCTAGATTGATTCTTAACATTTCTAAGAGTATTAGGTTTGTCAAAATTGAAGTTTGTAAAACAATCACTTTGAAATTAATGCAAAGTGATATGATTGGGGTAGCATAGGTCATATTGATGACCTACACATATCAAATGAGCACTTTGTGTTAATTTCACTTGTTCATCATCCCTCCCTCATCCTTGATCACATCCTAATCATGTCTCATCACCCCTAATCACTCTCTCATCATTATTCATTGTCCCTAATCACTCCCTCATTAAACCTCAGTATCCCCAGTCATCTCTAATCACTCCCTCATCATCCCTAATTACTCCCTCATTAACCCTCACTATCCCTCATCTTCCCTAATCACTCACTCCTCATCACTCATCATCCCTCATCACTCCCTCATTGACCCTCTCCATCCCTCATCATCTTTAATCACTCCCTCATATTCTCTAATCACTCCTTCATTGGCTCTCACCATCCATCATTAGATATCACCATACCTAATCACTGCTTCATCATCCCTAGTCACTCCCTCCTCATCCTTCATCATCCCTCACTAGATTTCACCATCCCTAATCACCACTTCATCATCCCTAATAACTCCCATATTGACCCTCACCATTCCTCATAATTTATAATCACTCCTTCATCATCCTTAATCACTCCCTAATTGTCCCTCACCATCCTTTATTGTCTCTAATCACTACTTCATCATACCTCATCATCTCTAATAACTCATTCAGCATCCCTCATCACCTCTAATCACTCCCTCATTAATCTTCACCATCCCTCATAATCCCTAATCACTCCCTCATTTACCCTCACCATCCCTACTGACTCCCTCATCATCTCTACTCAATTCCTCCTCATCCCTCATCATCATTAATCACTCCATCCAATACCTTGATGGTGGTATTTTGTTGGGGTTTAGCAATGTTAAGAGTTACAAGTGGAAATTTGAGTGCTAGCATAAAATATAAGACATAATGATCTAAATGATGTGGGGCAAATTTAAAACATAAATATTTAACACCTAGGATAAAATATGGGCCTATTATAAATGATGTAATTCACAATTGAAAATTTGACAGAAAAAGAGAACTAATTAAAACCACCATAACACCAAAAATGGGTAGTAAATACATGAGGATCACAAATATATGTGATTTCCTAAAACCAATCAATTGCTTTCCATATGAGGACATTTTATGATCTGAATAATTACACTGAAGGCCTTCTATTTGTATGTCTATTGATTGAGTCATCATACTAGAGAGTGGAAAATAATTTTCAAATGATTAAAACAAGTAGTCCAAGATTGGAAAGTGGTTCTTAATTCATAAATTTAATATTCAATCCAATTAAGAGTGTCACATTATTAACTCTCTACTTGCACATCTCGAGAAATGGGTACAAGTTATCTAGCATTATAAAAAGGTAAGTAGATAATATATTATGAACCTAATGATATGGTTGGTACTAAAAATAACTCTAATTTCCCTAGAAAGAAATTATAGGAATTAAAAATATTGTTTGATTAATAAATGGTGATCAATGGTGATCCAATACACTTCATTTCCAATAGAAGTCAGAAGAATTTAATTTCTCCTAAAGCATATTTTCAAAAATTGAACTTGAAATTTATACATCATCTATAACCATGTGCTAGCGTATGGTTTAGTGTAGGACTTGATAAATGGATCACTTAGTAGTGTCATTTGGTGTACTAAATCAAACATTTTAAATATACAATCCTTTATGAAATATCACCATTAGAGGTGTGTGATGTTTTACATGTGGTTGAACATATATTTATGATTATGCCTTTTATGTTAACTCATGTAATGAATTCATTCATTTCAAGATGTTTAATGACATCCTCAAGCCCTTTACCTATGTCATTTTAAAAAACTACTTGGATGACATCTTCACCTTTAGAAAACATGGGATGAAAATTTACACCATTCTAAAATAGTGTTTCACATTTTCCAAAAACATATTTTTGTGATAACATGAATAAATGTTCATTTTTCATGCAAGAGATAATAAATTTGGGACATAGTACACACACAAGGAGTGTGTGTGTGTGAAATTAACCAAGATTCAAGTCATACAAGAAAGGAAAAAACTAAATAACTTTGCATCTGATTCAAATCTTCTTAGAATTAGAAAATTATACAAGAGATTTGTGTTTAATTTTTATCTTTTGAACCAAACTACCAAAGGTGGAACTGAATAAAGTTTCATCTAGTCATTTTCACAAAAAAGATAATTTGACAAACTAAAATTTAGACTCTATTTCGTGTTATTACTTATGTTAATTGAATATAAATTTGGAAGATCATCTAATTCATTCAGTAATAAAATTGACTATCACAAATGGGTATTGGCAACACAAGTCCTAGAAAAGAGTTAATTTCTATTATAATGAATTAAACAATATATGATTGGAATCAAAGATATATTTAGAGTATATAGTTACATCATATGATGAGGGAATGATTAGGGATGGTGAGGATCAATGATGGAGTGACGAGGGATGGTTAGGGATGGTGAGGGTCAATGAGGGAATGAGTAGTGATGATGATGGATAAAGGAATATTGATTAGGGATTATGAGGGACGAGGAGGGAGTGATTAGGGATGATTAGGTATGGTGATAATCAATGGAGTGATCAGGGATTATAATCTCAAGTTATTAGAGATGATGAGAGATAATGAAGTTCAATGAGGGAGTGATTAGGGATGAGGAGGGAGTGAATATGGATGAGAAAGAGATTAGGGATGATGAGTTATGAGGAAAGAGTGATTAGGGACAATGAAATATGGGAAGGGAGTGATTAGGATGATGAGGGATAGTGAGTGTGAATGAAAGATTGATTATGGATGATAAGATAATGATTAGAGATGACTAGGGATAGTCAGGGATAATGAGGGAGTGATTAGATACAATGAGGAATGATGAGAGAGTCATTAGGGGTAATGAGGGATCAGTAAGAAGTGATAAATAATGAGGGAGGGATGATTAACAAGTGAAATTAACACAAAGTGGTCATTTGATGTGTGAAAGTCATTGATATGATCTACACTACCCCAATCACACCACTTTGGATCAAGTTCAAAGTGAGTAGTTTATAAACTTCAATTTTGACAAACCTAGGACTCCTATAAATGCCAAGAATAAATCCATAAGGCATAAAACCTAAAAAATGGCTATATGCTTACCAAAAATGGACATCAATTAAAAAATTTATATACTAAAATCCATAGGTTTAATACTTAGACCCTAAAAATGTCTATGTACTGACTAGATTAGATTTTGAAAAACTATTTTTCACATTGTAAGGTGTACAATTGTGAGAACAACTCTATCAAATGATGAGTAGGCATAATATTTTATGGATGGTGATAGATGAGAAGGAAGTGATTAAGAATGATGAGGGATAATGAGGGTTAATGAGGGAGTAATCAGGTATGATGAAAAAATGATTAGAGATGACTAGGGACAATGAGGTTCAATGAGGTTCAATGAGGGAGTGATTAGGGGTAATGAAGAATGATGAGAGACTGATTAAGGGTGATGAGGAATGAGTAGGAAGTAATCAAGGATGAGGGAGGGATGATGAACAAGTGAAATTAACACAAAGTGGTCATTTGATGTGTGTAGGTCATCAATGTGACCTATGCTACCCCAATCACACCACTTTGTATCAATTTCAAAGTAAGTGGTTTGTAAAATTCAATTTTGACAAACCTAAGACTTTTAGAAATGCAAAGAATCAATCTGGAAGGTATAAAAACCTAAAAACTAACTATGTGTTGACCAAAAATGGACATTAATTACAAAAATTGTCTTGAAATCCCTAGGTTTAATACGTAGACCCTGAAAGTGCCTAAGTATTGATTTGATTGGATTTTAAAAAACTATTTTCCACATTGTAAGGCATGCATCTATGAGACCAACTCTATTAGATGTTGAGTGACCCTAATTTCTTGTAGTTACTAAAATAAATTAAATATAAATGCTAAGTGACAATATAAATGTAAACTTATACTTAACGTTTAGATTAGTAAATATATAATTCTAGCCAAAGCTACCTTCATGTGCAACACCCACATGCTTTTATGTGAAAAATAATAGAAACGTGATCACATTATCAATAACATAATCACATTACCCATTAACCAAAATTTTCTCCATTTGTTTAAATGTGCAAAATAATAGTAATGTGATTGAATTTTTGTTTTACAATAACATGATCACATTATCTATTAATGCAATTGCATTAGACATTAATGCTATCATGTTATACTTTAATGCAATCATGTTATACATTAACTTGATCTCATTATACATTAAAGTGATCACGTTATACATTAATGTGATCATAGTATTTTAATTTGAATTAAATTGTCATGCCTTTTAGCTTAGGAATGGCTTAGATTCCCAAGCCAAAGGCTTGGACCGTCAATGTACAACCTAGTTTTGAAAGGTATGAAAATAAAAAATAAATTTCAATTTTGATTGTCAATTACACTAAGAATGTCAATGTGAAAATTCAAAAAGTTGATACCGTCATGACGATCATGCTCTCCTCTTTTCATAAATATGATTATTATAGTTTTTGGACTAATTTAAGGTTTCAAACTATATTTATTTCTAACTATGCCTTTTTTTAGGCCACTACATGCCACAAACATACATGCCTATACATATTCATGTAATTTGTATTTCTTTGATCAAAGTGAAAAACAAATTATATGTAATGTAGTATGCATAATTATACACACGTTAAAAAAAATTATTTTCATATTTTTTTGAGGTAGTTAGGCATGACACATAGATGACTGTCCATTTATTTGTTAATTTTAAGGATCTATTTATGTGAAAAATTCATTAAAAAAAGTATTCATTGAAAAATTTAAAAAATATAGGTGACATGATATAAGATTTTATCTAAATTTTCCCCAAAGGGTTTCAAATAATATTAAACACTACTAAAAAAATGGTGCATGTCACGACCATTTATCTACTATGTTTTCTGATAAAAAAGAGTTCATCTTAAAATTTGAGACGTTTGACCTAGATATACTTAACCATTTTTTTAAAAAAATAATGTTTTGGAAACTAGACTCAAAATTCTACATTTCATGTTTTTACACCATCTTCAAATTTGGAGTTTATATATCTAAAATTATCTACAAAAGTTCAAATTTCTAAAATTTAAAAAAAAATCATGTCCATGGGTAGGCCACTTTTTGTCCCCCAACTTTGTGCACTTACCCTATATTTCCCTGGCAATAAACCAATGCCCAAGTCTATTGATGGTAACTCTAAGAAAAACTATGAAGAAGGGTGTAAAATTATAGGTAGCATAAAAATAACCAAAATAATTGTGTTATAACTAAGAATTATACCAACAATGCCAAATCTTATTCCATATTTGTGCCACAAGAGCTAACATCAAACTCTCAACCCACTAAAGAGCTTGTTCACACCAAAGTTGAAACATATAAACCTACGTTTATTATCACTCCCATGGTTATTGATGTTCTTTCTACTTCACAAGTTTTTACCTAGCTAATATTTCAAGAGATTACACTTGATTCTTTGTCTCTCCCCTCATATGTATATCCTTGACAAGGAATGGGTAAATATTACTGTAGTCCTTCATGATGAAAATCTTGATTACACTCTTGTAGTGTTCCTCATTAAGAGGTGACAGAGGATGAAGAATATATGGTGGAATATGTAGACACGTAGTTGTTTCAACTTTAGGGTTTTTAATGTTCTAACAATGCTCAATTTTTGAAAATCATTATGAACTCCTTGAAGGCTTGGATGCTAATGATAAATCACTTGAATCTCTTAAACTATGAATTTATTTTTTTGTAATGTTCAGAGTCTAAAAAACTCAAATCCTAAATATGTTTTTTGAGACTAGAGCAAATTTTTAGAAAAGGACATTCTCTACCTTTAAGATGTTAAGGTGGTGGATTTCCTTCTCTATGTTGTTGTTAAATTTATATGGATATTATCATTATACTAGCTTAAAATACCATGCAAGTGAGTAATAAATAGATATAATTTCTTATTTTATTTTATTGATCATATTTATCTAGGTGATAATAATCAATCCCTATGTTTATGGAATAATGTTTTATTGAGGGAATTTTGTTTCATAAATGTAATAATTTAGGCATGTTGGGGGAAATATTTTATTCCTATTTTTCCATTTTTATATTATTTGATCCATTTTATGTTTTTGGATAGAAGTTGTACAATGCTTGTTTGCATTACAACTCTTTCTTTTATATTTAAAACTTGATTTTATATATTAATAAAATCTATCAAGAACCATCCTATTTATGTTTTAATATAGGCTTGATAGCCTTGTTCTAAAAATTAATCATGATGTGGGTCATGAAGGTTTAATTACACCTATTTGTAAAAAATAACAACCACATTACACGGACTCTAACTTTGCCCTGACACATCATGCCATCTAAGTGATTTTTAATATTTATAACCACTCTTTTTAGATTATTAATTTGTAAACCTCAAATGACACTCATAAAAAGGTAGTTTTAAGGCAGTGGATTGCTAACAAACTCCCAAAATGTTATTAAGAAATTTGTGGTGACTTTAATATGGTAGAGAAACCTACTAATAAGATCGATCATCTATCAATGTGTTGGATAGATGGAAAAAGGGAAGCTTAGATTTTTATATGCAATAAATTGGGTGGCATGACCCCAATTGAACATATCATACCACATTTTAAGTTTTTTAGTATTAATTCAATATACAAGGCAAATATGATTGTGTTCTTAAGTGACTTGATCGGGCTATGCTTTCCACCCAAATTTTACTTCTCCTTCGACAACATTTTTGTTTCCATTAGAATCCATGATAAATTTTGTCCTTTTTAATCATTTACACATCCAATTTTTCATCACTTAGAAATTCAAATAGCATAAAATCCAAAAAATGTATTTTATATGAATATTGTGCTTTTGGAGCATGTGTCTACCTTAGCACACATTCATAGAGTTCAAAACCTCATCCCTCAACCAACTAAGTAGTCAATTTTGATCTGGTGGTGTTTCAACACTCTCACTACTACACCCTTAATCTATAGTGCATATAGGGATATGTGCAACTGAATTCTAGCTTACACACCTTCATATTATCTTATTGTATTTTTCAATGTTTTTAGTATGGTCAGCATATGGATTAACTATGGCTAAGTAGAGTATATATATGAGGTAGTGGTTAGTATTTTATCATAATATTATGAATTATATTCTTATTTAATTATTTTAGAGGTTACCCCCTCGAAGTGGCTCAGTCATAATATTCAAGTATTCTGCTCTTTCACTAATTATTATTGTGGATCTATTTATTCTATTCTTAATTTTTTTACATAAATTTATTATTGTGAATCATCTAAGTAATTTCATTACAAGTGGTATCAAAGTTTCAATTTGGGCAAGTTTCTGTAGCATAATTTTTTTTGGATCTAACAACCTGAGTACTAGAATACCAAAAAAACATAACTTGGGATCTAGGAGGAATTGAATTTTTTGTCACCATAATTTTTTTCATGAGGTTTTTTTACAAAAAATAAAAATAAATTTATAGTAAAAAATAAAATAAAAATAAGTCTTTGATTTTTTTTACCTTTTGTAAATTAGCAATCATTGGATTTGTCTTAGCGAGATCATCATAATGGTATATTATAATTGTAGACTTTTTTTGTTCAAAAGTTTTCAACCTTGTCACAATAGCAGTAGTTAGATTTATCTCAATAAAATGATCACAATGGTGTATTCCACTGGCACACTTTTTCATGGCTAAAACCCTCCTAGGGTTTGTTCATGACTAATTTGAATACTTGCACATGTGGGAAAGGGAAATAAACTCCAAAAACTCCTCACAAAAATGACACAGAGTAAGAAACTTTTGATCCATCTATTTTGGAGGTAATTCAAAAACTTAAGTCAGAGTTTTAGGGCATGGTGAAAAAAGATGATTTTGATATAGTTCAATGGGACCTTATAGGGTTGAGAGGGGAGTTGGATAGCGTGATGGATCAATTACAATAAGTATCTAGGTAATTGGCCAACTTGTCAACTCAACCATTAAAAAATGACCCTCCACCAGTTTAGTTTAGGTTTCCTCCTCCAAACAATACCAACACCAATCCTAAACCTAAGTTTGATGGTAATAATACACTCAACTGGCTCACTCAAATTAAAAAAATTATTTGATCTACATTATACTCCATGTTCTCAAAAAGTGGTTATGGCCTATCTATTAGAACCTGAGTCATTCATTTGGTATGTTGGTTATGTGCTCAAAAGAAAAAGAAGGTTTCCTAGTTCATGTTTGATATTTTCTAAGGAATTATAGCTCCACTATCATAACAAGGTCCTTGAAAACTACTTTAGTCAGCTAGTCAAGTTATGCTAGACTAGGAATGTAAAGGATTACATTCATAAATTTTATCAACTCTTCTTATGTGTGGTAGACATCACTAATAAAAATATAACTAACCTATTTTTGGATGGCCTCAAAGATAAAATCCAATTAGAGGTTCACATGTTGCATCCCAATATTATATCTAAGGTCATACCAAGGGCACACATGGATGAGGAAAAACAATTGATCAAACAAAGACCTTTCACCAATGTTCATGAACACACCTTCCCAATACCATCATTCATTTTCTACCAAATTGACACCTCAAAAAGTGGAAGAAAATCAAGAAAAAAATTTATGTTTTGTTTGCGATAATAAATGGAGTAAAGGACATTGATGTGATAAAAATAAGTTGTTTTACATTAACGGTGCCAATGAGGAAAAAAAATATGAGGAGACTTCAAGTGTAGGTTTGAAAGAATCTAAGGATGAACCTAAAGATTCTCAACCTACTATTTTCTATCATGCACTTTATAGAATTAATACTCCTCAAACTCTTAAGGTGGTTGTGTTAGTTGACTTTGGGAGTACACATAACTTCATCAATAGTAAGTTGGTTACTCATTTGAACTATTTCATTTACCTAACTCCAAAATTTTAAGTCATGATTGGAGATGGTGGTACAATCAATAGTTATGGAAAATGTCATAGCATTAAGCTTGTTATGGGAGACTACTTTTTAGATTCTCTTATGTTTTCTATTCAAATGGGAGGAGCTAACATTATTATGGGAGTGTAATGGCTCACCACTTTGGTCACTATTGAGATGAATTTTCAAGAACTATTCATGATGTTCCATTCAAAAGGTAGGACCTTTGAACTGCATGGATTATGAGCTAAAGCTCCACAATTGGTTAGTTCCCACTAGATGACAAAGATTCTTAGTAAAGTGTAGAAGGATTTGTGGCATGTTTATTTTCTATATAGGTTACACCAACCAAGAAGTATACACATCCTAATTTGCAAAGGGTGGTGGATGACCTTTTTTTTTTTTTTGTGACATACCAAAAGGACTTCTTCCAAGTCATGTGTGTGATCATGCCATTAGACTCATTAAAGGAAGTACACCACCCAACATACAACCATATAGGTATCCCTATGCCTAAAAGGGAGAAGTTAAAAAGATGGTACAAAAGATGTTGGAGGTGAGAAACATTCGACATAGTCAAAGTGAATATTCCTCCCTGATGGTTATGGTATGGAAGAAGGATGATGGTTGGAGGATGTGCCCAGACTACTGAGAGCTTAAAAAGTACAACATGAAAGATACATTTCATATTCTAATAATTCATGATTTGCTAGATGAATTTCATGGTGCTATTTATTTTATCAAGTTAGACCTTCACTCTAGATATCATCAGATTCACATGTGTGATGAGAATATACATTAAATAACTTTTAGAAATCATGAAGGCCATTATGAATTTATGGTCATGCCTTTTGGCCTCATAAATACACCATCTATAGTTTAGAGTTTGATGAATATTAATTTTAGGCCATTTTTTATAATATTTGTATTAGTATTTTTGATGATATCCTCATCTATAATAAACATTGGAAAGACCATTTCAAACATGTGAAACATGTACTTTTAGTTTTGGAACAACATCAACTTTATGCCAAACCTACCAAATGTGCTTTTGGTGTCCAAGAGGTGTAGTATTTGTGTCATATTGTTTTACATGGAGTGAAAGTTGATCCTAAAAAAATCCAAGCGATGATGGAGTGGCAGGTTCCCAAGACTCTCAAGAACGTATGCAGATTTCTAGGGCTAACTAGTTATTATCACATGTTTGTAAAAAACTATGGTAGCATTACATCCCAACTCACCTCTTTATTGAATAAATACTCATTCCAATGGAATGATTCAGCTACCAAGGAATTTATATAGTTTAAAATGGCTATGTGTATAGATCCAGTTTGTCTTGGAGTGTGATGCATTAGGATATGGAATGGGGGTTGTACTCATTCAAGAAAGTAGAGCACTGGAATTTAAAAGTCACCAACTAAAAGGAAAAAATAGACTCAAACCAATCTATGAGAAAGAAAAGATGACTATTATACATTCAATGAACCAATGGAGACCTTTTCTGATGGGTCATCACATTCAGGTAAATACTGATCATGATAGCTTCAAATACTTTTTGGAACAATGATTGCCCTCTAAAGAATAAAAAAAATGGTTGAATAAAATGTTAGGCTATGATTTTGAAATAGCATATAAGAAAGTAAAAGAAAATTTGGTTGAATATGCCCTCTCTTGGTGGGATGAATTAGTTGAGGCATTGTTATGCATCATGACCATGTGGTAGGAAGATTAGCTAGAGGAAGTAAGATTAGAATTGGATAATGACTGTGTTACCAAGGATTTGACTCACAATCTTCAGCAAAGTTATAACAAATCTGAAAAAATTACATGGAATGGGAACACATTATTGTATAAAGATAGATTATAACTTTATAATCATTTTCTCCTCAAATATAAAATTCTTCAAGAACTTCATTCCTTTCCACTTGGAGGTCACTCTAAATTTTTGAAAATATATCATAGAATCAAGAAAGATTTAATTTGGGAAGGACTCAAGGGGGATGCATAAAAATATGTGGCTGAATGTATGGTGTGTCAACAAAACAAAGGTGAAACCATTAAGACCCCAAGTTTTTTTCAGCCTTTATCCATCCCTAACCAACATTGAGAAGAGTTTTTCATGGATTTAATTATGGGGTTACCACATTCTGAGAGTAAAAATGTTATCATGGTAGTTGTGGATCGACACACCAATTATGCTCATTTTTTCTCTTTATCACAACCATTTTTTACCATTAGAATAGATTTTGATTTTATTAATATAGTTCAAAAATTGTATGGTACTCCAAAGATCATTGTAAGTGACAAAGATCTCATATTTACTAGTAATTTTTGGACTAAATTATTTGCATGTTTGGGCACCCAATTGGCTCGTAGCTTGTCCTATCATCCTCAA